>PVKZ01003627.1:0-122261 GCA_004027375.1 Macroglossus sobrinus | reverse complement strand
AAGAGTGAGCTGGACCCAAAGACTAGAAGCCCAGATGGCCAGCAGCCTTCCACCTCGCATCCACAGTGTAAAATAATTTCAGGAATCGATGGATGAATGAAAGTTTCTTCCAAATCGTCGACAGAGTTGTGCCAAGCAACCCTATATATTTGATCTTGTGGATCCCATAGGACGGCAAGTGGGTTATGGGTTTCTGACTTTAGAGTGATGGCCTCCAGACAAGTTCAAAGAACTGTTTAAGGCTGTTGAAAACTAAAGAGCAGTGTCAACACAGTTGGAATTAGAGAGTTGATCATCACATAGGACCAAGTGGCACCCAACCAAAGAAGTAAAACAACTAAACTCATTGCAAAACTATATGACCGTGAGAATAATGGTGATGTGACTTCAACTCAAAGGGCAGAGGCCTGTATCCATTAGGGCTTTCTTGGTTGCAAATGACAGAAATCCCAACTGAGATTGGCTTAAATTAAAAAAAGGAAATTTATCAGTTTGTAAAAAAAAATTTTTTTAAGTTTATAGATAGGTCTTACTTCACACTCATATGGATTAAGAGCTAAAAAGATGTCATCAGAATTCTATACCCTTCGGAGCTCTGCTATCTAAGATGGTGACCCCAGATGACAGACGGACAAAGCAGGTCCAGTAGGAAATGACACACGCCTCTCTCTCAGCAGTTCCAGGAAACTGGCTCTGACTGGTTCAGGGATGGGACCATTTCTGCTATAGTCTGAATGTCTGTACCCCAAAAATTTGTATGTTGAAATCCTATCCTCCAATGTGATGGTATTAAGAGGTGGCCTTCAGGAGGTACTTAGGTTATGAGGGTGAAGCCCTCATAAATGGGATTAGTGCCCTATAAAAAAGATACCAAAGAGTTCCCTTGCCCCTTCTGTTGCAATGAAAAGCCTGCAACTCAGAAGAAGGCCCTAGCCCAATATGCTGGCACCCTGATCTTTGAATTCCCAGCTTCCATAACTGTGAAAAATAAATGTCTGTTGTTTATAAGCCACTTAGTCTGTGGTATCATAATCTGATTCATAGCATCCTGAAGGGATAGGACAATGACCCAATCACTGAGGTCAGGGACAGGGCTAAGACTGGCATGTTGCAGACCTGGGCTTAACCATGGATGCCTTGGAGTCCATCTCAATCACATGAGCTGAATGTGGTGAGATAAAATGTCTAAACATTGATTAGGGGGTGGTTAGGGCCCAAAGAGGGACTGAGGCTGGGGAGGCAAACCACAAATGTTCACCACAGAACCCATAGCCAATTGATCAGTTTTCACTGATGGACTCCATTATACACATTACCTTGACGAGCTACAGACAGAAGCCAACACCTCTGACCTCTCTGCCCCAGAGCAGGGGAGACTCTGGGGAGCTGTGGGAAAGTTGAGGATAAGAAAAAAGTCAAACAAAGTGTCCAAGTCAATGAAGAGCTCGGAGGTGGAACCTAGCGACGAGCACCCTGTATCTACTGCCTCCCTCCGTTTTCCTCCCATGGCCCTTCCCTCGTGGGAACCATGCAGGCCTCATCTGCAAAGCTGAGATCAGCAGAGTGTGAGTCATTCCCGCCATCCTCATAGTAGGGTCCTAGGCACTGAGTCAGAAAAGCATGACCAAAACATTCTCCATGTGTCACTGAGACAGAGAGCAGACACTTCTATTACTGAGCAAGTATCCTCATCATCCAGAGGAGCCAAGATCCAAGAGACGACAGCAAGTGCCAAATCCAAAACAAATTTAAAAAAAAAAAAAGAAAACAAGCAACCACATTGGTCACCAGGACAGTCAAGGGTAAGATATGACAGAGGCAAGTGAGTCACGGTAAGCGGTCAGGACCAACACTCTAAACAGCGAGTACACCCAGGAGCTACTTGAAAAATGAGAGAAAGTGATGATAAGGAGGCCCAGACCCTGCCAGGTCCAGACCACATAACAGAACCCAGAAGAAATGGCTAATAACACAGGCCTCCAGGGACCTTGACTTTGAGGCTCTCCTCTCGTGGTCTCTATGGAGAGTGGCATGCAGGAGTTTAGTCACCCAGAAAGCAAAATAAAGCTAGTGTCTAATGCTGCACACACAAAAGGCCACCTGGAATGTTATTGTGAAGCACTGAACTATACAAGTTGATTAGTTCTGACCCCCTTCTGGTCCTTCCCTACTGAGTCAGGGCCGATCTTAATGAGCTGAGACCACCTTTCATGCGGGGCCTAAAAGATGGGACAGAGACAGCTGCCCCGCCCCACCACCTTACTCCACAGTCCTGAGTACGAACTCCTAGATCAGTGTTCTGTTTTAAACCCATCTGTGATGGTTAATTTTATGTGTCAACTTGGCTAGGCCGCAGTACCCAGATTATTTGGTCAAACATTATTCAAGCTGTTTCCGTGAAGGTGTTTTTTAGACGAGATGAACATTTAACGCGGCAGACTTTGAGGACAGCAGATTGCCCTCCATCATGTGGGGGGGCCTTGTCCAATCACACAGGGTCTTAATAGAAAGAGAGAATTCTGCCAGCAGACCACCTTCAGACTCAAAGTGCAGCTCTTCCCTGAGCCTCCAGCCTGATGGCCTGCCCTGCAGATTTTGGAATTGCCAGCCTCCAAAGTCACATGAACCAACTCTCTAAAATACATCAAGAAAGATAGAAAGATAGATCAATAGATACATATATACATACATACAGATACACACATCCTGTCGGTTCTGTTTCTCTGGAGAACCCTAACTAACATGCCATCTCTCTGAATTTAAAAGTTGAAACTCTTATATCCCCAAGCACTCATTTCACTGCCTTATGAGGTATGAGATATAGATACAGATAAGCCATACACATGATATGTACTATATATGAGATATGCCATATGTGAGATACACTATAAATATGATATACACATACACATATATGCATATATCACACACACGCAGGCACACACACACGCACACACTCCGAAATATCCTCCAGGCCCTGCACAAAGGTATCCTCTCGGGGATCCTCCATGACCCTCGGCCGATGACACCTCAGGCCCCTGGGAACCTACAGCCCTGGGTCTATTCACTTACCCTGGCACTTACCCAGCCATCAATCTCTCAACGAGTCAGGCCCCAGAGCACAGCAGAACCACAGCTCTTGGAGGTAAAAAGACTCACAGGTCGCCACTGCTTCAACCTCGGCCCAGAGAAGAAGCTCTTTTACCAAATTACCCACTGCTTAAATATCTTTAGGAGAGGGAACTTCCCACGACAGGCATAATGCACCCTGGCCTTCACGACCATAACCCTCTGTTCTACAGTGGGCGTGCACGTGTGCGGAGTGTCGCAGTGTGGGGCCTGCTTTAGGCTTCCCTTTCCACACTTGGCACTGCGTATTCACCTTTGCACTCACCACCCCGTGTTTTAACCTAGTTCTCAATGCTCACGTCCACTGACCCTGTGCATTCCATCACTTTAAGCATCATTCTTCTGTTCATCTGGCAAATGTTTATTGGGTACCTACTGAAGGTTGCCTGAGAGTCAGCAGGAGAAAAAGTTCCTTCCTTTGTGAAACTTATACTCTCAGGGATAAACATGATAAACATGTGGATAGGACACAATAACCATTCAGGCTTGACACTGTGGGAAAAAGTAGTATTTTACCCATTTTTCAGATAAGGACATTTGAAGCTCTGGAAAATGAAACGAACAGTCCAAAGCCACACAGACAGCCAGAGATGGAGCCACGGTGCGAGCCCACACCTGCCTGAACACAGAATCCAAGCTCCCTGCCCCAGGTTCCGGGCAGCTTGGCAGAACTTGTGGGCTAAGTGTGGCTGAAAGGGAAGAAACCTTTCCAAAAGCAGAACATCTGAGCAAGAAGACAGTGTCGTGAAAAGACCCTCCCAGACAGCCCAGGAGGACAGGATAAGCAAGGGACAAGCCCGTGAGCAGCCCCCCTCGGCAGTAGCATGGCGTCCCTCACGGTGCACCCCCATTGGGCATTTGGGGACAGGGAGGGAAGTTGCTACAGAGTCAGAACCAAGGTTTAAGCCCTGGAATAACTGATGCCAAACCCCAGGTTTCTTTCCACTATCAAAATAAAAAGGTATGTGGTGTAGCTTGACTTTAAAGTTTGGGTGTGACTGTGCGAGGCAGCCAGGTTAGAGTATTGTGACATTCCACATGTAAGAGAACAGCTTGAGCAGAGGTATAAAGGCAGACACAAGAGTGTTGTAATCGGAGACAGGAAAACCAGCCTGCGGGGTGACAAGCACCGACCTGGGCATCTGGAGGCCTCAGAGGCCTTCGGGGCTGCTTCACCGCACACCATCACAGTCATCGTGGGCACTGAACGGGACCTGGGCTTTGTCCGGTCCCACCTTCTTGCTCTATTGAAGAACATAGGTCTTTCTTTCATCAGGCTAGAGAGAGAGGAAGCTTAGAGTCTGATCAGTCGAATCTCTGTCACAAATCACCTCAAAACATCGATACTAAGCATGTGATGCCGGCCCTGTCCAAACTCGCCAGCCCAGCTCAGCTCCATCCACAGCAGTTTTGAAAGCAAGAACAAGCCTCCAGCTCCCAAACTGCAGTGGAATTGATTAGCACTACTGGGTCTCTGCCTTAAGCAAGGCAAGTCCCTAACACTGGCCTAAGCCACTCACCGAAACACTGGGAACCATCATCTCCCAGCTACAGGTGGGGAAACTAAGCCGTGGTCAGAAGTTCGAGGTTAAAATCAGAGCTATTATAATGAGGTCTTCCAACTCCCTAGTCTTAGTTTTAAAGTGCCCTTCTCGGGAACCAGCCATTCCTTCCGAGACCTGGACGCCCTCTCCGGGAACAGCTCCCTTGCAAACCAGCAAGAGCTGAAAGTGTAGGAATTGAGTTTCAAGCAATCGAGCACCTGGGGAGAACCTTAGGCAAAAGCCCCACCATGAGCAGCGAGCCTGCTGCCAAGAGCTCCTCATGGCAGGCAGAGCAGACAGGTGTGCCAAGTCACAGGTGTCCTGAACTCCTTGCAAATAGAGGGCTTTTCTCCTCGAGAGGCCTGGGCAAGCCCGGAGTAAGCAAGGCAAGTCTCAGATCTGGGGCTTATCCAATCTTCCAATCCCAAGCAGGATCCATGGGTTGCTGAGTTCTCACGCGCTCTCATTTGCCCGCTCCCCCGTCCCCCCGCATTGTCAACTGGTCTTCGGGCAGCTCAGCGGCGCACACAGGCTGCTTGTTCTCTGTGGTCTCCTCTCATTCTCCCCGAACTGTTCTGGAGATAAGGCGGCTGAAGTTCAGAAACAGGAAGCGAGTCAGTACGGGTCCCACGGCCCGGTCCCTACTACATACCACCACGGCCCGCTGAGTGGTTTGCAAGCAACCATGAGCTCTGAGCCCAGGACCTCCCTCTAAACATGGAAATTCACAGAGGGTGGGGGCAGTGTCTTACCGTATTTTGCAAGCAAGGGCACCTCTGAACCCCCAATATCTGGTTCTGTACAGTGGCTGGCACTGCCTTTGGGTGACTTTGGGGGAGGCAGGTTCCCGGGCTTCCCTGAGTGTCATGTCTGTGCTCTAGTTGGGCCACCTTCTGGGTTACCGCTCCCAGCACTCCCCACCCCATCAGTCTTTGCCCAACAGCCAGAATTACTTCCCCCACCCACCACCAAAAAAAGTCAGTTCATCCTCTGCCTAAAAACCCTCTAGTGTCTCCCATTGTCTTCAAGATAAATCTTTCCAGGGGGCGTCATGGTTTGGCCCCGCCCCCTCCCAGCCTCTCTTCTCTCCTTTCCGCCTCTCAGGCCCCACGTCCTAAATGAATGAGATTTCATTTAGTTGCTTAAACATACGATGCTCCCCCTCCCACCCTGATTCCTTTGCCAGGCTATTCCTGGCCATCTGTCACTTCTCCAGGGACCCTCCTCTGGTGCCTTAGCCCAGGCAAGTCTCCCCCACAGTGAGTCCCTGTCACCCACTGTATGACCCTCATCAGCCTGATTACCATTCCCTGCTGCCCACTTAATAGCTGTCTCCCCACAAAAGAACAGCTCTGTGGGGTGAAGATTCTAATTATCTTGTTCACCGCTCCACCCCCAGCACAAATAGTACAGTATCCATGATATTAGTTTGAGGACAGCTCAAAAAAAATAGTTGTGGAAGGAAGAAAGAAAGGAGGAAAGGAAGGAAGGAAGGAAGGAAGGAAGGAAGGAAGGAAGGAAGGAAGGAAGGAAGGAAAGAAGGAAAAAAGGAAATAAGTAGAGAAGGAAGTTACCGTTCATTAAGACTCTCAGTACCTCCTCTAGAACAGGGTGTAAGAAAGAATCCTTAAGGTGTGTATCTGCTGAGGAGAAGGAAGGCTAAGGGGTGCCCATAGGTGCTGAGTAAGAAGCAACAGAACTCTCAGTGCACTCAGGGGACAAGTAGGCTCTCTGACCTGAGCCAGTCCCCACTGCCCCTCGCCCAGGCCCCAGCCTCACTAGTAACCACTGCTGGGCAACTCAGTGTATCCTTCTTGGCCTCTTGGCTGGGCCTGAGCCAAAGACACAAGGATAGCCTAGATGACTTTGGCCAAGAGCCATCCACGTGGTCCCCTGGGGCTCTCTCTCACCTGACTCGGCAGCTGGCCAGGAGGATGGTCTGCACGAGTCTGTATGTGTCTGTGTGACGGTGTGTCTATATGTCCATGTGCGTGCACAGTCTGGCCATACTCATAACAACCCCAGCACAACCCAAGCTTCAATGAGACTGATGACTCTCAAAGCCAGCTGTGTCCAAGAAGCACACATGGCTCTGCCCTGCTCAGCATCCCTCACCTGAGGGAGGGACAGAAGAAGAGAGCAGAGCCGGGGTTCACAGAATCTCGAAGCCGATCTGATGAAAAGCCCAGTGAGTTCCCTTAGCCCAGTAGGACCCAACAAGTGTCCCAGCAAACATGGTTCCCTGAGACACTCTGTAACACACGAAAGTCTGCAGTCCAGGGAACGTGGAAAACCATAGCTCACCATGTCCGTCCCCTCTCAGAGAATCATGACCCACACTGGAGTGTTCAAGACTCTGAGAAACCCTGAATAAGAGGGACCTGTTATAGGTCATTTAACCCGGCATTTTATCAGATAGAGGCTGTAGAAAGACAACACAGACAGATGATAGATGATAAATGTGTGTGTGTGTGTGTGTGTGTGTGTGTGTGTGTGTGTGTGTGCGCGCGCGCGCATTCGCGCATGTGAGAAAGAGAAAGGTTGATTTTGTAATAACCTCGCTGGAACACATTCGTAAATAACACTGATCTAGATCGACCATTTTCATTTTATAAATGAAGAAACAGGGGCTCAGAAAGGGCCTGAGGCCCAATGTTGCACCTTCGGTAAAAGGCAAGTTCTCCTAACAGGTTCTTTCCAACAGATCCTGTTCCCTTTTTTGTAATTAATTCTAAACTCCAGAATTTCTGGTAATCAAAGAGATCAATGCTATTTTCAAAACAAACCCTAACGTTTGTAATTATGCTCAGTGACTTCACGTGGCTTCCCTCGCAGGCACAACTGCTACCGAAAAAAGAACCCCCAGACTCTCAGGCCTTCTGTGGGGAACGGCAGGGCCCAGGACAGAGGCCTGGATGCAAGGCCAGGTGTGGATACCTGGATCCTGCTATTCTACTTGAGTCAGGGAGGTAGGCTTCTGACGGGTGTCCTCAAACGGGGACAGGAGCTAGCCATGCCATCCCCAAGAATCAGGATGAAGAAATAAAAGCTGAAGCCTGACCTAGGCCTTGCAACCCTAGAACCAGAGCTGCCTGCCCCGCCCCTTCGCCCTCAGCCAAAGTCCTGCACCCCAGCTCCATATCCTGCTCCCAGAGAGCTCCCAACCACAGCATCCTTTCCCCCACTGCACTCTCAGGGCACAGGTAAAAGCCCATGATGCTCACTGGGCACTTAGAACTATCCCCCACCACACAGTCACTGTTATGTGGCAACTTAGTATTCCACACAGGCTCGTCCTGTCTCCCCAGGAAGCCTAATGCTTCTGGAGCACAGGGCAAGCCCTAGTCGCTTTGGGCTCTGCAGGGTGCATGCACCAAAGGAAGAGAGCTGCCTCACAGCGCCTGGCATGGTGTTAGGCATGGTACTTGGCACAGAGCAGGCACCAAGGGCTCCTCTGGGGTTGATCAGCAACTCACCAAATCCAATGGCAAAACAGAATTCCTGTTGGATATCGATGGCATCATGGGGCAGCGGGCTCCAGGGCCACATAACCAGTTGGCTTTTCAAGGACTCAATAGCACACTGTGGGAATGGAGGATGCATTTGGCAATTTCTGGCTCTATCACTCCAATTCAATTATAAGATCATCAAGAGGGAAAAGCCTAAGCCGCCTTTTCACCATTCTTTCCCCCAGCCCTATAGCACAGAAGAAATGGAACAAAGTCTTGCACCCAGGCTCAAGTGAGGGCACTGGCCCCTCCCCCAACTCCAGACAACTTGCTGGAGTGAAAATCTGGCAAAGCACACTTCAGATCCAAAAGCTTTTAATACCTCAACCAAAGTCATATAAAATAAGAGATTCCGCCATGAAGACAGAACCTCTTGGCCTAAATAATTGGGATCAGATGTGACAAGGAAGCTGTCAGGTGGCAGTCTCGCCTCCTGATCTTTAAGCCATTCTCTTCCTAAAGTCCTTGGCCCCGCCCACCCCAGACCTTTGGAGACTGTTGTTTGAGCCCTCTGCAATGAATGATGAGGACCCTGCGAACGCCACCCTCTCTCTCCCACTCTCCCCAAGCCCCCTCTATCTCTGAGGCTTCTCTGTTGCTGGAATGGGTCCGGGGTCTCGGGGAGTGACATCAGAGGCTTGCCCTAGAAGCACCATTGCAGAAACTTCCCCTATACCCAAGGAAGCAGGGCCTCTGGGGGTGAAAGCAAGACAAACACAACCAGCAGACAGAGCAGAAAAGAGTCAACAGCAAGCGGTGTTTTATCTGCCCTTTGTCTGGGATACGCAGCCCAGTTCCTGGGGGCCTGCCAGGCTGGCCTATTGTCTGGCACTGTTTACCTTTGGGGCAATGGGTGCCTTGAGTGGGAGGGAGAGAGAGGCTGGAGTAAGGGTGGGGAGCAGGGCTCAGCACCAGACCAGGAAGGCAGACTCCTCGGCAAAGGCCAGGGTGTATGAAGCCCCAAGGCAAGGGCAGCTAAAGCTGGCCTGCTCAGATGGCTGCTTGATGGCGGGATCTCTTTCTCGCTTTTACAAAAATTCCTCAGAACCAGCATATTCCCCCTGCCAGGCCTCCCAGAGCCCAGATGACTTCTGGGGCTCTCCACCCTCCCACCCCTACACACACAACCTCGCCCCCACCAAAGAAATTGAGAACAAGTGCTGCCCAGAGAGTGCTGGAGGACCTGCTTCTGGGGCACCCAGAGCTGGTCTGCACTTGTGTTTTACGTAGCTGGCCCTACAAAGTCCATCCTTCCCCAAACCATGACCTGAGGCTTGTGACTGCCCCTCAAACCCAGCTCCTCAATCAAAAGGTCTTCATCCAAACTGCTCTACATGGCTCAGCCGCTTCCCAACTGAACGAGGCAGCACGTGGCCAGCACTGTGGGACGCCGAGCAGGTCACTCCTCTTGGAAGATGAAGAGCTGGATTCCTGGATCTCAAAGAGCCCTTCCTGCTTCCAAGTGTCATAACCTTAACTATTGGGCGAGCATCTTAAGTTTCCCTAGACAGAAGGGCAAAATGTGATAGCACAGAAATGCAACAGGAAGAATCTGTGCCTTTGGCCAGAGACAGTTCAAGCCACCAACTAACACGTGGTTCTATCTAGATGTTTAGACTGCACTCTGCATGTACCACACTATGGGCTCCATACCACGTGTTGGGTATTATCACACTGGAAGGTGTAATACACATTCTAGAGCACATTGGATCCACACTTTGTGCACCTACCATACACACAAGGAGACTATACACACTTCGAGATAGATACACTTTAGGACATATAGACACTTTCTGGTACGTACACACAAAGTGTGTACCTACACACCTCAGATAGATTTCATTTTGTGTGCATAGCACATTTTGTGTAGAGACCTCACTGCTGGCAGCATTCTGCAAAGCGGTAATCATGTGACTCTGCAAGGCTCCGGGGTTAAGCGTGCAGCCCCTGGAGCCAGACAAAGCTGGACTCAGTGCATTTCCACCACCTGTTAACCTGGAGCAAATCATTTGCTCTCTGAGACTCAGGTTTTTTACCTATAAAATAGAGATAATAATAGTCTCTATCTCATAGAGTTTGGAATAAAATTAATGAAGCAGAACCTGAAACGAGCTGACCATTGTGTTCAGCACATAAGAAACACTTGATAAACAGCAGTTTTGTTATGGCTTCCACTTTTTAAAGTGTGTTTTATAATGTGCGTGTTCCCAGAATCTTTAAGCTTTTGGAAACCCAGATAATAGGCAGAACCATTTAATTCATGTTTATTTCACATTTGATCTGTAAACTTTTTATTTAAAAAAAAAAATCCACCGTCATTAGCAACATGTGCTGATATTAATTTTTCTTTAGTGAAGTAAGAGCGCAGGCCTTAAAAGAGTCTAAAACATGTAGAAACTCAGATGTAAACAGGAGGTCTCCACCCTCCTCAGTCGACTTTGGGAATTCATCAATGACATGATCTCAACCAGAAAAACAGGGGGCTGGGGGGCGGGGGAAGGACAACACTTTGATACCTAAGAGCTCTTGGTGCAGGAACTGCACAGTTTGGCAGGCTCATTTGTCTTTGCAATTGTTTACCTTGGGCAAATCATATCAGGTTTGCCTCTTCCACCTAATTTCCACTCCTCTGTGTCTAAAAACAGCAGCTAAAAGATTTCCCCACAGTCAGCACTTTGGGGGACCCAAGGGCGCACATACATACAAAATAGAAACATACATATTCTTCAAGCAGTGCCCCGGAGAAAAAGAGGGAAGGGGACACGGGAAAGAGAGCGTTTTAAAGTGAGTTACTGGGGCGATGGTGCCTCAGGGGATAATGGCTTTATACACGGGGCTGATGCAAGGCAGAAAGGTTCATTTACTTCTGTCTTGGTCCATCATTGCAATATTTACATAGGAAAAGGCAATTATGCTGTGAGGCACAGGGGGAAAAAATGGACAAATCTCCCCCAACCCTCCTCCCCGCCCCAAGGAAATCTCAAAGCAAGTCCAGGCCCAAAGGGACAGTCACCATGGTGAAAAGGACATAGAGGGAGGTAATGACACTTGAAAAGGGCTTGCATTGCAGAGGGACTTGGCCTGAACCAGACACAACGTGTCTGCCTCGAGAGCATCTCCAACAGCCAGGATTCCGACATCAAAAGCCAAGGGACATCGGAGACCCCCTCCCCTACCCCGCATGAACTATCAAAAATAGTGTGTATTTACAGTGCGGGTCGGGAGGGCGGGCTGGGCTGCCCTGAGCTCTGTTTAAAAATAGAGTTGAGGGGAGAGGGGAAAGCAATGAGCCAGGTCTGGGTAACCCCCTCTCGTTAACCTTTCGTGAGCCACACTCTCTCTGGGCTCCAGCGCTTTCTCTGAATTGCTCCGGACTCAGGGGAGGTGAAAATACCTGTAGGAAACAATACTGATTCGGGGGGGGGCGGGGGGGGTGCGGCCCAAGAACCCTGGAAGATCGCTGGGAGTCAGGAGCGGCTCTAACAACAATTGGGGGGCGTGTGGCCCTCCCCCCCTCCCACCAGCCAGTATTTTTTCCCTGGTAGGAAAGAGCGGCAGGGCAGCCACCGGCCCAGAAACGCGGAGTAGGCAGACCCTGGGGGGGTTCGCAGTCCTGGGGCTGCGTGGCGGCGCCCCTCGGTCCCCGCGGCCCGCAGTCCACGCGAGTCTGTTGGCGGGGGGCCGGGGTGGGGCCGGACGGGGCCGGGGACCGCGCGCTCACACGATCCGCTTCCTGTCCCCGCGGCAGAGGATCTTCTTGAAGGCGCGGCGGAAGTCGTGGTTGAAGATGGTGTAGATGACCGGGTTCAGCGAGCTGTTGCAGTAGCCGAACCAGAAGAAGAACTTGAAGAGCGTGCGCGGCACCGAGCAGCCCACGGCCGTGAGCGTGTACGTGAAGAAGAAGGGGAACCAGCACACCACGAACACGCCGATGACCACGGCCAGCACGAACGTGAAGCGCTTCTCGCGGTTCTGCCGCCCGCGCCAGCGCGACGCCTTGGCGCCCGCGCCGCGCTCCTCCCGCGACGCGGCCGCCGACGCCCCGGGCGCCGTCGCCCCCGGCGCGCGGCGCGGCAGGCTGTCCCCGGGGTGCCCCTGGCTCGCGCGGGCCTTGCCCTTGGCCCCGGGGCTGCGCTCGGACCGGCGCGGCCCCGGGGGCCGCTCGGCGTGCTCGGACGACGAGCTCTCCTCCAGGTCCAGCGCGTCGGCGTCGCGCGGCCCGGCGGGCGCGGGCTCCCCGGGGGCCCCGTTGAGCTGGGCGGGAAGGGGCTCGGCCTCTGCGCCCGCGGCGCCCGCGCGGCGCTCCGGGCCCAGGCCGTTGGGCCTGCGCTCGGCGCCCCCCGGCGGCGCGGCGTCCGGGCCGCGGCGGCTGGGCGGCACGCGGGTGCGGCTCTTGGCGATCTGGTAGATGCGCACGTACACCAGGATCATGATGAGGCAGGGCGCGAAGAAGGAGCCGATGCACGAGGAGATGACGTACCACTTCTGGTCGTTGATCTCGCAGAGCGGCTCGGCCTGCTGCTGGCCGCCGCCGCCGCCGCCGCCGCCCTTCTTCTCGATGGAGATGAGCGGCGGGAAGGAGATGACGGCCGAGATGACCCACACCGTGACGATGATGGCCTTGATGCGGCGTGGCGTGCGCTTCAGGTTGTACTCGATGGCCTGCGTGATGGACCAGTAGCGATCCAGGCTGATGGCGCACAGGTGCACGATGGACGAGGTGCAGAAGAGCACGTCGAGGGCCAGGTAGATCTCGCACCACGCCTTGCCGAAGTACCAGTAGCCCATGACTTCGTTGGCCAGCGAGAAAGGGATGACGAGCGTGGCCACCAGGATGTCGGCCGAGGCCAGAGACACCAGGAAGAGGTTCTGGGGCGCCTTGAGCGCCCGGCTGGTGAACACGGCGATGATGACCAGCACGTTGCCGAACACAGTGAGCAGCATGAGCAGACCCGCCAGGCACACGAGCGTCAGCGTCACCTGCAGGGAGTAGGGGGTGGCCCGGGCGCCACCCCCCGGCGCCTCGGTCCCGTTCCAGCTTGCATTGCCCGCGTCCGGCTGCAGCGAGCCCATGGGCGCGAAGCTGCCCTCCTCGGCCAGCGGCTGCTCCTGGCGGAACATGAACGCGGGTGCCCGCTTACCTGGGCCGGCTGCCAGCTGCCTTCCGGCCCGAAGCCCGTGGATCCTCCTCTTCCTCCCGCGCCCTGCTCGCCCTGCGGCGCTTCACATGGGGAGGGGGCCGCAGGAACGCCGGGCCGAGCTGCGGGGCCGCTATGGGCCCATGGGCCGGGCTCCCACCAGAGGCGCCTGGCCTGTGCTTGGGGCGCTCAGGGTGGGCGCCGGCTCGCTCTCAGCCCCTCAACACCGCCAAGTTTTATTTCTAAGCGGCAGGAGAGAGTAGGTAGGACCGATGGGGAAAGTGGTTTATTCTTCAGTAAGAACAAAAATCATCGGTGGCTTGATGACTTGGAAAGATGACAGGAAAATATCTATCTATCTATCTATAAAATCTCCTGACTCTTGAGCGTGAACGAAAGCAAGAGGTCTTACCGTGTGCGGGGCCCGCCCCCACCCCGGGAGGCAGACGAGGGGTGCTGGTGCGGGCTTGGGGTCCTATGTCTGTCTCCTTACATCACCGAAGCAATTCCCAGCTCTCCTGCTTCCCGCAGACGCGGCGGGGCCGGCGGGGCGGGGGCCGGGGCGGGGGTGCGGACTCCGCCGCTTCTCCGAGCGCCGCGGGACTTCCAAACTTGCGTGCCCTGCTGGGGCTGGGGCACAGCGCGCGGAGCTCGGAGGCGGCGGCAGCGGCGGGGTGAGGGGTGTGGGGGCCGCATGAAGGCGCCCCAGTCCTCAGGCGGGCCGGGGTGGGTGGGCGATCGGCCCTCCAGGAGCCGCGGCCGAGGCAGAGAGTCTTGGGGCGTCCGCCCGGCGCTCTGCGGGCACTGAGCGCGGCTGGACAGGCTGGGGTCCGAGGGCAGCGTGAGTTGGGGCAGGAGCGCAGGGTCGGGGGAGCAGGTGCTGGGGGTGGCCGGGAGGCGGCACGCCGGCTGCTGGGCGTCTGCACCGAAGCCGGAGCCGCTGCTGCTCCGCCGCGCTCACCGTGGACTGGTTTTATAGCCGGGGGATCAAGCCGGCGTTGCCGAGCAGCCAGCGTCAGCCCCCACGTGGGAAGCCGACCCTCCCCCGCCCCTTGCGCCTCCCCTCCGCGGGTCCAGCGCCCGCGCCCCAGCGCGGGACCCAGGGGACCGCTGCCTTCCCTGCCGGACGTGCCCTTTGGAAAGGCAGGTACCGAGGGCGAGGGGTCTAAAGAGCGTGCCCAGGGGGAGGGGAGCGGCCCCTGCTGGGAATTGACGGAGCAGCTCCGGGCCGGCCCAGCAGAAAGCAGCGGGCACCCGGGAGTGCCCGCATCGAACTGGGTTGGGAGGAAAGGGGCTTGGTGACCCCCAACTCGAATCTGGAAAAGCAGCCACCGAGACGGGTCACAACTGGAATAGCCCCGCCCTAGGCCGGGCCTTCCTCGTCCGCAAGTGCTACGGGGCCGCGGGAGCCAGTGGAGTCTTGGCGAGAGAGGAAGGCGCGGGTTTGGATCGACCCCCTGGAGCGGAATGGGAAGCGCCTCCCGCCCAGGAGTTCGCGGCCGAGGCCGGGGTTCAGAGCTCTGCTTGGGGGAGGGTGACCACGTGTGGTTCCAGCCACAGAGCTGTCTGCGGGACAGGAGCCGGAGGTCTGGACCGTGCCCCCTTAGACCACTGTGGGGAGGGGTCCTTGGAGGCGGAGGCCTCGCGCCGCTGCAGAGCGAGGGCGCAGTGACACCTGCTGGCCGCTAGTCATCAAGGCTGGGAAGCCACCTGCCAGCACCAGACGCCTTCTCGCGTCCCTGCAGTCCTTTTTGCCTAAAGCGCCTTCTCCTATCTGAGGGCAAGTTTAGGTCCAAGCTCAGGAAAGAACTCAGATTTTAAATTGCACCGTCATGTTGCAGAAATCTTCCTAAAGCATACACTCCTGTGTGTCTGCCCGTGGCAGGAGTGGGGGTTTGTGTGATAAAATCACATGGGAAGGGCTCGGCATGCATCAGAGACAAGGACTGGCACCCACCCTGGACTGGCACAGCCCACCCCTTCTGCAGATCCAAGAGGCTTGGACCCTGCCTCTAAGGTTGCCCAGCTCTAGCCTGCTGTGAACCATCGTGTCTTTGTTGCAGCAGGAAAGCTAGACTCCACCCCCACCCCACCCCCATTTCAGATACACATACCAGATTTTAGTAAGGGGAGGGTGCTGGCCAAGGAAAGCGAATATCTTCTGTGTTCTCTCTGATAGAAATAGCATAGAGCGGGGTGAATGGCTAGTTTTTCTCTGTGTGCTGGATGTCTTACAATAGATTTTTACAATTGCTAGAGTACCAGCTTGGATTAGGATGTCTGCACTTTTCATATAAGCAGCAGACAGTTTAAGTGTAAGACCCAGGAGGATAGGAACTGTCAGCAGGAAGGAGATTGGACCTAAAGAACAATTGTCTTATTTCAGGATCCACTATACCAAATACCTTATGGAGTGGGCTCCAGCTGAAAGTTCCAAGGATTGAACAGATCGCCTCTCTACCCAGCAGGATGCAGGCTCAGAACTAAATTCAGGACCTTGAGCATCACCTTCAACCCCAGGGAAAGATAGTTATTGATGCTGCTGCTCTTGACATAGATAGTCATGAAGTCTGAAGTACTTTTCAAAGTACATCACATACATCTCATTTGACTGCAGTATCTTTATCTCCTAATCTTTGCTGCAGTGGGGTGAACTCCCCTTCCAGTCTTAATTCTGAGGAGCTTCTCTAATCTCCTTTTCTGGAGAATCTGAAGAAAGCTGAGAAGGCAGAGTTCCTTCCCTCTGTTGTGTCCAACATTTCCCATCTACTCAGATCTCAGCTCTGAGCCTGTCGGCAGGAGCAGAAACATTGCACGAGGCTCCGTTGAAATATGGTTATACTCATCTTTGCACAGCACCCAAGGGGCCCCATACGTCAAGTATGAATGCTGACAAACAAAAACCAAGCCCGTGGCAATCTGGGGTTCACTCTGTTGTTCACAGAACTTAGGGACTGAGTATTGGGAGACTGTCACTGCCTATCTCCTTCCTTTCTCATTTCAGAAGCAAAAGGCAAAATGAAAACAGAGGCCACCGTTTTTATTTTTGTTTTTGTTTTTGTTTTTGTTTTTGTTCAAACCTCCACTGTTAGCTTGTGCATGACACCTCTTGTTACATTTTATGAATGCTTCCCAAGCAGCCAGTTGGTTTCTTAATTCCTGGGTTCGAGTCTTTTCTCCTAAAATGGAACCAAACCTTTCAAGGAATGAGGATCTATGAGACCGATACACAACTATTGATACTAATAATCGATGCCTTTGTTAAATACTGAATATGCATCATGTCCAGGGTTATATACAGAGCTCCTTTACATTATATGCAGACTTCTTCCTCTTGCCAAATGTACATAATCACCAAAAGCCCTGCCTCCTTCTTTTGACACACAGGGTCAGTATATCTCTGAGCTTTAAAAAGTTGCTGGGTACCAGTATTTCTTGCTAGATGATTTAGTACTGTGCTAGCCAAGTGAGACAGTGTTGAGCAGAGACATCCACAAAGACAATAAATCTTAACCAGACCTGTATATCAACATTGCCTGGAAAGGTAAAATACTCATATTGATGCTCCACCAGGGTAATTATGATTCATCAAGTTGGTGCTAGGATGCAGCTTGTATATTAGCATCTCCTTAGGAGATGCTAATATGCACATTGCTTAAGAATCACTTCTCTAAGCAATATCTCAGCGGGGGGCAGGAGTGATGCGCAGGAGCCTTAGTGAGGGCAGGGAGGGGGGGTCCAGATGACCTGAGGACTTTCATCAAGCCAACCTGAGCTACGAAGAATGGGCCCCAGACTGAGAATCACTGCCCTGGTGGGACTAGAAGGGTGTCATAGTCCACCAGGGATGTGGGCAGAACAGTTGTGAGCCACTGTAAACATGAGGTTAACATTCATGGCCCGAGGAAGAGTCAGTCAGCTCTGGGCACACAATAAGGGCCCATTATTATTTCTGCTATTAATAAGAATAAATTCTATTTCTGAGCACTGACCCCCCCCCCCAATTAGGCACAATGTTGAGTACTTCATGTGCCATATATTTTATATTATTCCCAAAACAACTCTAATGAGTAAGATATTATTACCTGCCTTTACAAATGGAGAAAACACGTCTCAGACTAAGTGGACTGACTGTTCAGTTAATAAGTAGCAGGGTCAGATGTGGACTCCATGTTTCCTGATTATAAGCCCAACAAGATTTCTAACTCTCTTTCTGTGAGACTCTGCCCCTTGCCACACTGACAAACAGGAACTGGCCAGAGGTTCATCAGAAATGAGAGCGTTGATGAGCCGGCAGATCTTCCCGATATCCCCATTCTCCTTGGCCGTTCATGGCGGCTAGAGCAGGACAGTATAGAACAAGACATGTTTTTCGTTCTATAGCCGATGCCTGTGGCGTTGGAAGTGGCATCAGGCGCACTCTACACAGGCTGAACATTGTCCAATGGCCAACCCGCTGGTGAGCGAGCAGTACACTAACTGCTTGTGCAACTCCCGACTTACTGGCCTTGCCTTGCTAGAAGCAGCAGCTCCTCCCCATCATGAGTGCCCATATAGACTGCTTCCATAGCTCCGGTGAAAGCTTATTGCCCTAGCTTACCTGCTCTTTTGGACCGTGGTCTAGTAAAGGGAAAAAACTGTCCTGTCCACCTTTGTGTTCCCGGAGAATACCTAAAACAGGCTTTTTAAAAATCAAATTTCTGGAACCTACCCCTTGGAGATTCAGCAGGACTAGGATAGGACTTAGGCATTTACTTGTATCTTTAACAACTATCTGAGTAATTCAATAAATACCAAAATGTAAGATGCACTGGCAAGATACTTGACGAACGTTTCTGTGATGAACGAGTAAAAGAACTGGTGATTGAATGGGTAGTTTACAGTTAAGTTACCGTGAGATAAGAGGCCTAGAAGAAAGTGGCTCAAATGTCCAGCACTTCATTCCAACATTAGGATTTAGTTCAGGAATCTTAACGAGCTCAGGGATGCATGTATAGGAATTCTCTCTATAGCTCTCGATATCTATCTACCTATCAGTATTTTTTTCCTAAAAGGAACATGAAAGTCATGAGAGATATTCTATTTATAACCATCGACTAGACAATTTACCCATCAATGAAAGCTGCTTAAGTGAAATCATCTGTTTGTCCTGGAATTACATCTGCAATTAAGGTGTCAGACAACACCACAATACAACGTGACTTCACCTAAGGGGAGCAGGGAACTGGGTAGAGGTGCTTTTTGTTGTTGTTTTTAAGACTTGACTGAGAAAAAACTGTGTGTCCCATTAGCTTGGACTCCTGAGCTGTGACACAACCCTCACAAAGAATAGTTCGGACACTCACACACAGAGGCCACACCTGTGCACACAGACAGTACGTAAACACACAGTCTCACCAGCCAACGTGATGAGCAGGTGGGAAACCCAATGTCTCCACCACCATCCGTGCCATGAGCACAGCTAGAACCAAACACCGCCGTAAACTACAGACGTGTCAAGTCACGGTACTGCGGACACAGAGGCAGGGGGCAGTCACTAGGAAAAAAAATCTCTTGCTTCCTCTGAGCTGTTGTTTAATGCCTTCACGTTCTTGTACCTGCGCGGGAGCCCTTTGGGATCACATCCTTACAGAAGGCGATGTAAGCCAAGAAAAAAGCATCAGCCCCAGAGAGTGTTGTCACAAGGAACCGCCTTATTTACCACCTTCCTCCTTCTTTCTCATCACGGACTGCCAGATCAGTCTTGCTACACTCACAGAAACAAGTGAGAAGTCCTGCCACTGCCTTCAGCTCTAAGTGCTAGCTCACCCTGCCCCAGGCTGGAAGATTAAGCCAGGTGTTTTCTGCCTCTGCAAGGGCCTCGAGCCAAGACCAAGAAAAGGCAGTCTGTGCCAGGATCATCCCTACCTTCAGGATGCAAAGAAAGGCTGGGCTCTCCCAAGGGTCCTTGCTGCTGCCCGACTCTGCGTGTATGAGTTTCTACTAAAGCATGACTGTTGAGGGCTATGCACACACACAAACCTTACCATCACCTCCCGCAGTCTTCCTAGGTGAGTCATCACAAATAAGTGATCTTCCCCTGACCCCCCCTGTATCCAGGTGACTTATCTTGTCTGCTTTGTCCCGAAGCATAAGGAAAAGCAAAGCTTGAAACAGTTATGGTGAGTGAGGGCTTTTTGTTCTCAGGCATAACAGGTGAGTTGGAGGCACTGGCCCTTGTGTATAAAGGAGCTATTTGTCACCAACGTTAATCTAATTAGGTGAGGTGAATCATCCTTCACTTCACATTCACTCAGAGACACCAAGGAGACACGAGGCCTGAAACATCACACACACACACACACACACACACACACACACACACACGCACAATGTAAGAGGTGGTCTGGCTGTCACTGCTCCCTAGAAATCATTCCTCTTTTTCATTCCTTAACGACACAAGTGCAAGCTCTTCCTTCCCTGTCTTTCAGGGTCTAGGATTCATTAGAGTGAAGTCCTTAGACGTTTAGGCTTTGGAGTAAGGTGAACATGGGTTCTGGTCGCACTTCTGTCACTTAGTAACTGTGTTAATGTACTGAACTTTCTAGAGCTGCTTCATGATGTGGAAAAGGGGGAAATACACACCCCTCAGGCACACTCTTAAATGAAGATTAAACGAGCAAATTCATGGAAAATATGTAACAGTGCTTGGCGTTTAATAGGTGCTCATTATGCATTAGGAACATTTGCTTAGTTGGCAGCACTTTCTCCTTTATCAATCTGAATTTTCCTCAAACAGATGCAAATCAATCCTAAGATCTGCCCCCTCTTAAAGGCTGATAGCTAATTAATTAGTTTGCATGATAAATGAAAATTTGAAACAAAAGGTAAGTGGGAAAATATGACTTTAATGGATTTTAACAGTATTTCTTACATTTTTGTGTGAACAGCAAAGGAGGGATGGAAGTCAATGGTTTTAAACTGTTCATGAGATGGAAGGGTATACAAAGAAGAGGCACCAATGTGACGTTCAGAGAACGAAGAAAATTGGACTTAAGAAGGGAAGCCTCCCAACAGGGTCATTCAGGAATAAAATGTGTGAGACACAAACACTGGACATTGCCTTCTTTTGAGAGCTTTCATGTCCATCTGTTGCTTTTGAGTCAGATGTGGACGAGACTGGACTGGAGGTATAAAAGAGCCGAGAGAAAGAAAGGAGCGTCACAGAACCTTAAAGCAGATGGAATTTTAGATAAATAGGGTAAGTAGGTTGACACTGTTTGGGGGTGCTTTCTTTGGCAATACAAAGCCCAACTAACACTGGTTAGAATAGAACAGAAAGGGGATTAATTTATGTAAATGGAATTCCGTTCACGCCAAGAGCCGTGCTGACTGGGCAAGGTTGATGCAGTGGCTCACCTGTTCCCACAGGAACAAGAAGCTGATTTCTTTCTGTCTCTGTCTCTCTTTCAGGAAAGAAAGATTAGCAGATGCACAGAGAGAAATAGAAGGAACCATGTGGTCTTCCGAAATGCACGTGAGAAAGAAGCTGTCTTGGCTTTTGCCTGCACTTTTGCCAGGTCCCGGACTTCATGGCTGTGAGGCTGAGATCCACCTCTCGTTTTTGTTTGGGGATTCCATGAGTTTCCAGAGCCCACAGAACTACTTCTCTTTTCACGGCAGTCTGTTTGAGTAGGTTTCTACTTTGTGAAAACAAAATGCTTGACTGGAATGAATGCTAGAGCTTTAATGTCACACAAAAACATTTCTTGATCATCTTCAATGAAGCAGACCTCGTGCTAGACATTGATGCTGATAATCACCAACAGGATACAGCTGCCAAGTTCACTGACTGGGCAGTCTCTGAGAGGACTCTTTTTCATTACCCTTACATATATTCAAAAGTTTTAAGTAAAATAACTGAGTTTTTAAAATGCACAAAAAATTTCAGTGATGAAGGCACTCCAAGTTCAGGCAATAAAGCATTTCTTTGTCTGATCATGTAGAAATGAAAAACAAAATGGAGAAATTTAAAAAGACATACCCACTCCCAGCATCAGACTCTTTGAAGAGTAAGCCTGTTAGAGCCTCCCCCACCCTGCCACGATTACAACTAAAACTTCTGAACAAAATACGGAAAGTAACTATTTAAAAAGCAAACAGTGTAATGGTTAGCACATCTGCTTTACACACAGAAGGTCCTAGGTTCCCACCCCAGGTGGAGCCACGGATCATACCCGGGATGCTCCAGGTGCCCCAAGCGCATGGAAAGAGATGCCCCACCTTAAGAGATCCAGTTCTTAAAAAAAAAAAAAAAAAAAAAAAGGGAAAGACAGCAACATCCATAGGTCATTAGTGGAAGTGGTGGGGAAAATTAAAAAGGGGGGAAAAAAGTACACAGCAGATTTCTGGTTTAATTCCATTATGTTCTAAGAACATATTGGTATGATTTCTACTCTTTTCAGTGTGTTTAGGTGTGTTTTATGGCACAGAATATGGTCAATTTTGGTGAGTGTTCCGTGTGAACTTGGAAGAATGTGTATTCTGCTGTTGAATGTAGTCTGTAGATGTCAGTTAGAGCCCGTTGGATGATGGTGCTGTTGAGTTCAACTATGTTCTCACCGATTTCCTGACTGCTGGATGTGTCCCTTAGAGACAGAGGGTGTTGAAGTTTCCAGCTGTAACAGTGGGTTCATCTCCCTAGCCAGTTCTGTCAAGTTTTGCCTCACATATTTTGATGCTCTGTAGGCAGGCACCTACACATTTAAGATCGTTGTCTTCTTGGAGAATTGGCCCCTTTATCATTTCGTAATTCCCCTTTATCTATGAAAATTTTCCTTGCTCTGAAGTTTGCTTTGTCTTAAATTAATATAGCTACTCCAACTTCATTAGTGTTAGTATGGCATATCTTTCTCCATCCTTTTGTTTTTCATCTATGTGTCTTTATAATTAGAGTTTTTTTGTATGCAACGTATAACAATCTCTTTTAGTTGGTATAGACTGTTAATACTAAAAGTGATCATCGATTTAGCTTCTATTAATTGCCCTTGCTTCTTTTATCTTCCACACTTTGCCTTCTGTGTTTAGAATTGAGCATTTTATGAGATTCCATTTTTCTCTCCTCTCTTATCATATCAAGTATACTCTTTAGTCTAATTTTTGTTAGTGATTGCCCTAGGATTTGCAATATACATTTACAACTAATCCAAGTCCCTTCAAGGGTAGGGCAAGCACGTTATAACTGAGTATTTCCAATTCCTCCCTCTTGTGCCTTATAACATTGCTGTCATTCATTTTACCTATCCATAATGTATAATCTCCAAATACATTGTTGTTATTATTTTGAATAAGTTATTTTTTAGATCAGTTAAGTAAAAAAAAATGATCTTACTTTACCTTCATTTATTCCTTAATGCTCTTTTTTTATATATTGTTTTTTACCTATATCATATTTCTCCTCTCTTAAGAGCTCCTTTTAGCAATTCTTGCAAAGCAAATCAGGTCCACTGGTGACTAATTCCTTAAATTTCAGTTTGTGTGAAAAATATCTCTCCTTTTGAAGGATAATTCCATGGGGTATAGCATTCTAGGTTAGTGGGGTTTTTTTTTTCCCCTCTCAACACTTAAAATATTTCACTCCACTCTCTCTTCGCATGGTTTCAAAAACCAGTCTGATACAATTATTCTCCTTGCTCCTCCTTGCTTCCTTCAAGACTGTTTTTGATTTAAAAATCTTTGATTTTTCTGCTATTTGAATATGTCTAGGTATAGATTTAAGAGTATTTATCCTGCCTGGTGTTCTCTGAGATCCCTGGATTTAGGTGTATGACATTAAGTTTGGGAAATTCCTTATTATAATTGCTCAAATATTATTTTCAAATATTGAAAGAACCCTTTTCTCCTCTGGTATTCCCATCACACATACCCTATACCTTTCATAGTTATTCTTGAGTATTCTGGGGTTTTTTTTCCTTTTTGTTTTGTTTTTCATTTGGAAAGTTTCTACTGACATATCTTCAGGCTCATTGATTCTTTTCTCAACTTTATCATCCACTAAAGAGCCCATCAAAGGCATTCTTCATTTTTGTTATTGTGTTTATTTCTACCATTTCTTTTTGATTCTTAGAATTTTCAGCTCCGCTTACATAACCCCTATATTCTTGCATGGTGTCTTTTTCCTTTAGAGCCCTTAGCATATTTATTGTTTTCACTTCCTGGACTGATAATTCTAGCATCCCTGTGATAACTGAGTCTGCTTCTGATGGTGCCGTCTCTTCAAGCTGAGGTTTTTTTAGAATTTTCCTTTTAGTAGGCCCTGTAACTTTTTGTGGAAAGCTAGTCGTGATGGATTGAGTAAAAGGAACTGATGTGAATAGGTCAAATGTATATGTGCTTGTGTGGGGGGTGGGGGCGGGGAGGTTGCATATCTTGTGAGTACGTCTGCCTTTTAGTGAGGTGCTCCTGGGCTGTGACCAAAAAATAAACACTTCAGAAGGTTTTCCTTCTTTAGCGAAATAGGAAGACTAGAACTGGATATTTCTATTTTCCCACACAGAAAGCTAGTGGGGACTCTAATTGGTTATCTCTCTCCCCAAGATCAATTGGGCCTGGATAAAACCCCAGCAGGTTATGCTCTGGTACAATAGTTTCTCTTGAGGGCTCGGCTTGTTCAGGATAGAAATGCTCTCAGTATATTTCGAAATGGCTGCTTTTCTCTTCCCCATGTTGGAAGGAGGAAGAGAGTGCTCTCTGATCTTCACTGTAAGAACTTGCTTGGGCACCTAGAGGCAACTCACACCAGTGTGTGGCCATCACACTGCACCACCAGGAGTTTGTAACTCTCAGACCTGTTCACACTGAGTCATCAGTTACGGTTTAATCTTACCTATGGGCACTGCTTGCCGTAAATGTTTATGCTCATGGGTTTCTACTCTGGTCACTGGGATTCTTGGTATCTGCCCATCTCTACGATTTCAGGGACAGCAGTTTGTCCTGGAACCTCGATTCTCTGAAAAATGATCCGTGTGATTTCTTTGAACCCCCAACTCTGAACTTATCAATCCTCGACCAAAACTAAAATTTTATTAAAGACTTCACCTATAATCAACATGATGACTCACACAAAAATAGCAGCAGTTAAGTATATAAATGATAAATTATCGACTTAAGTCTAGCACTTAGTTTGTGGCTTGTATCTTGCATTTGGTTTAAAAGGATGAGAAGGAAAAGAGTGTACTATTCAATCCAAATTGTTCAAATTTGTGGTTACAATGCAGTTTTTCAAATTTATAGATTCTTAATAAGGAAAAGTTTTAATTTGGCTTTTACCTGGTTAACCTGTTTTAATCAAGGCTCTACTTTATCAGCTTTCACTTAGTTGGCCTATTGCAACCAGGGCAGTGTAAACTGCGGTTGAAATGGGAGGCAATACAGTAAAGTAGAAAGAATACTGAATAAGGAGTCAGAGACCTACGCTATAATTCAAGGTTGACATTAAGAGTGCATCAGTGTGTAACTCAATTACCCTAGATATTCTCTCATCTTGAAAATAAAGATAATGAAGTCGGATTTGTATAAAAACCAAAGGATCAGCAAGGTGGAGATGAAATTAGCTTAGTTACTTAAAATAATAAACAACTGACCTTTTAAAAACAACTAAATATAACCAAAATCAGAGAAGTGAGAAAAAATGATTACCAAAGTTGATTTTAAAGGTTATATATAAGTAACCTGAATCCTTAATTATCCTCAATAGAAACTGAAGATTTCTAGTAATCCTAATTGTTTTAAAATTTGCTCTTGAACAAATAATAGTACACAGTAGATAAAAGTTATATAACTGCCAAGGAACTTGGACTTGTTTTAGAATTGTGTATTTTAAAAAGCTGGTGTTTACTACATGGTATTCAAATATGCCAGAAAAGCTGGAGAAATGTAATCTTCATGTAGTGTGTATATAAGTACGTGTATGTGTATATAAAATGAAAAAAAAATGAACTTTACTACTCAGATATCTCATCTACAGTAACACCTAAAGAATGTGGTAAAACTAATGACACCCTGGGAAGGGTAACAGGGTAAGTTATTACTGTGCAAAAGCAGAAAACTAGAAAATTGTTGCTTTTAGTTTTCATCTGCAATCCAGATGAAGGGTAACTTAGAATTGATTGTACATCAAAGGCCAAAAGATGAAGATTATTTACATCTGAGCTGATGCTCACAGAAGTAAAAAAGAAGTCACCATTTTAAAGGAAAATGTTAATCATGCCAAACCCAGGCTCATCCATAACTCTTCATGTTATTTTCTATTCACCGAAGTCTAGCAGTACTTTTAAAAAGGCGACCAAAGTGCTCAATTACCTCAGGACAGCCTTTATTAAGCAGTAACAGGAGGTGTTTTGGAGGTTAGAAAAACAGCTCTGAATGAAATCAGCTATTCTTAATTTTTAAAAAGTATATTACTCAAGTAAGTGTAAAATCCATTAGACTGTGACCTCCTCAATGGCAAAAATTTGTCTGGAGCGTGTATTTGACAAGAAAAGATATATGATAAACATTGTTTTGCACTAAGTAGTACTAGTTAAAAAGCCTATTATCTGTTATAAATAAAACTTATCAAAACATGACCTCCCAAAATCAAGAAAAACCAGAGAACTTTTTTTACAAATCAGCCACCTGCCTGAGTTGAAACATAGTTTACTTCATCTGTTTGCACCATTGTGCCTTTACTCCCCCATATTCACATATGTGTACTCACACACACATACGGTGTATCTTCACATTGAGACTACAAGGCTAATTCCAAGCGTTGAGTGCTACTTCTGACATAGCAAATTTGGACATTTAGATGCTTAAATACTGAGTATTAAAACTCCCACTCTAAAATATAAATTACATTAAAATTAGGTGTTTTTTTCTAATTAATTTTCCAACTTATTATTTTTTTTTAATCCAAGCATTCAGATTCTTCTCTCTAATCTCAACAGGGAAAATTAAAGTAACCATTTATTCAATCAAGTGAAATCTTTTTAAAAATTTTGGACATTGCTATTGCCTAATTTTGAAGGTAACATTTATAATATATACTATCATTAGATATTATTGCACTTGTAATTTGAATTAACCATTTTTTTAAATCTCAGTAAAAAAGTTTGAGTTGAGTCTAATTACTTTACAGAAGTCATTAAATAGCCAATAATCTAATCACTTAATCTAAATGTAATGATATTCAAGTCAAAATTCTTTTGTGTATACCTCAGAATGTGCCCCTCCCAAATACAGACATTCTCTTTCTTGGCCAGATTTTTGTTAGCCAGGCTAAGACCATAAAAACCCAGCTAGACCAGTTAAGCTAGTCTTGTTCAAAGACGAGTTAAAAATAAATATATAGATGTGGCCAGTTATCTCAAATCTAATCTATTCCAGAAGATTTAACTACAAAGAGTTAAATAGCAAAAAGGGAGAAAAGGCCACCACAAATAAGTTGATTAAATAACTAGCATATGGGGAAAAAAAGTAATAAAATTTTTTAAATGAAGAAAAACAGATTAAATCTTTAGGTGACATCTCTAGAGATAAGATTTAAGAGAACCAATTTAAATAAAAAAGAAAAAATTAGAAAGATCCATGGAGAGCTTCCTGTAAGGTCTCTCACCTGGCACCCTTCACCCATTTCTTTGGGGCAGTAAAATCACACACAGGCCCAACCTGAAGAACAAGCATTTAATGTAATTTCTATCTCAGCTTCAGAGCTGAAAACTAATTATGGAGAATGGCTATAAACTAGGATTATTGTCCAACAGAATTCTCTGTGATGACAGGTATGTTATGTATCTGCAGATAACACAGTAGTCACCAGCCACATACACTTACTGAGAACTTGATATGAATAGTGTGACTGAATTATAAATTTTTATTTAATCTAAATTGATATGGCCACATGTGGCTAGTTAGTGGGAACTGTTTTATATAGTGCAGAGTCCTAGAAAAACAGGCATGGGAAGTAAAATGATATTGAAGCAGAAAATACTGAGAGGTTGGAAGAATTGAACTCAATGAAATTAGCTATTCTATTGCATAAATATTCTTTGTTCCCACTTCTGTTACAGCTACTTAATTTCTGTGGGCTCCTCTCTAGGTAACAGTTAAATGTTGGAGTTAATCCAGATTCCATCCTTTTCCCATTCTACCTGCTCTCTCCAGGAAATTCTTGCTTCAATTATAAACTACATGCTGGAGCATGTTTCCAGACCTAACCTTCTAAGCACTGGGTTTAAGTAAGTTGCTTACTCAACACTCCCTTGATCCTCTCCTTAATCCAAACAAAAGAACCAGGTCCTGCTCCAGAGTTCCACAGTTTAGTAAACACATCCAGATGACCGAGCCATAATATAGGAGTAACCTTTGATTCGCTAACTCACCTCTTTCAATAAATCATTAAGTTTTACTAACACCTCTTCCTAAGGCTCCCTTAAATGTGTATTTCTTTCCATCCCCATGGCTACAATCTGAATCAAAGCCATTGTCACCTCTCACCTGGATTGCTCCAACAGCCTCCCATCTGGCTGCTTGACCTTTAGTTTTGATTCCTTTCAAACCGTTCTCAAGGTTGCCACAGCGATTTTTTAAAAAAAAAATATGTATCAAAAAATGTTGAGGAAAGATGAAAATCAAGTTGTACATAGGACTAATATTTGTTACCTTGATAAGTTTTCTTCAGTAAATTAAACAGTTCCCACTGGGTAAGATTTCCTTTACCTTTTGTTCTCATGAAACATTGAAAAACACAACTTAAATGCGTTCTTTCTTAGCCAGTATCACAATGTTATATTTCTAGAAATCCTGCACTCAATTTCCACTTTTAGTTACCAGGATACCTTAAACAGCAAACCAGACTGTCTGATGAAATGTTACAAAAACAAAACAAAAAGTATTTTCTTCATGAAGACTAAGAAAATTGGACAATCACTTCTAATAATTCAGTGTCTCCATTATAGGACAATCTTCATTATAGAATATGTTCATTATATATTGTATTTTTAAAAAGCCAAAAACTATGGCTTGGATTTTATAAATAGTAAATACAAACAATATAAATAACTATATCAAAGATCAATACTGACCCTACAAAATATTTTGTTGCATCTTTTGTGCACCTAGTTTTGCATACCTTATGAAATGCCATTTGCTGTCTTAAAGTTTTTCAGGTTAAATGGTAGTGAAGAATCATTTCTCAGTTCCACATTTTTGTGATTTGATGACTTTGCAAAGATTGATTTCATGTCCAATTTCAGTTAGCATTACATATAGCATTGGAATTTTTTCTAAAGACTCAATAGCAAAACACTTATTTATATTGAATATCTTACTAAAGAATGACTAAGATAATTTTCATATAGCCAAAATAATCAACAATTCAGGTAAAAGTACATTTTCTGAAGGCTGTTTACACCTTTTAGCCTTGAATCATAATTCAGAATAGCTAAGTATGTACCACAGCACAAGACCGTTAAAAAAGAGTGGAAGCCTGATCTTTACTAGGAGAAAAGTCAAAACTGTTTATTGTTTTCAGATATTATCATTTTTGTAGAGTTCTGTGCCTTGTAAACTGTGTACTATGCAAATTGTTGTGTAGCTGATTACAAACAAGTTCTGATGTGTAAATTAATCAAAGGACACTATTAATCACACAAAATACTGTTACATTCTTATTCAGCACTTACAAGGCAATATTCTGAACTCTGATTAAATGAGTTTTGAGGTGAGAAAAAATTACTAAATAAGGAAAAATTATACATCAGTATACTATTCTATTAAAGACAAATGTTAATATAAATGATTTGAGCCACACAACATTCCCATTAGTAGTGGATAGCAGGTTTTAAGTGCTAGCTAGATGGATAGATTTATTGAATAATTCCTACAAAATTATGAAAAGAAAATGGTATAGACAATACAAATGGTATTTGTATATTAAGCCTAATCAGAGCAGTGGACAGTTAAATTCTCCACATAAATACCAGTAACAATAAAAGTAAATTAGAGCACATATGAAATATAAATAATGATTACTGATAAAATACCTATAGACTCTAATTAGGTTTTCCAGGGTCATTTTTAGTAGTACCTATAACATATAAAATGCTCATAATGTCATTTAAATATTCAATTCTTATTAGGATTGTTCGGCTGGAGCTCTAATAATCTGTATGAAGATCAGATCTCCCTATTAGCCCACTAGTACCACTGTGCAACTGAAGAGAAAAAAATGCTCCTTTCTTAGGACTCTCTACTTCTCTCTCTCAGAACTCTGTGACAAAATATACTCATTTTGTTAGGACAAGTCGCTTATTGCCATCTGCTGAATAACTTTCACAATAAATATACAAATCTATGATGTGAATAAATCCCCCTAATGGGTAGTGTTGTACACTGCACAATTTGCAACACCTCTACACAACAACCTAGTCTGTACTACTCTCAATAGTAGACACTAGTCCTTCTAACAAACTGCAACACTATAAACTCCCATCCAGCTGAAGTCATGATACTAACAGGTATTTACATTAAAAAGTTTAAATTTAGAATGTATAATGTCAAGAAGATAATTAACCTGTAAAGAAAAGGTTCTCTTAAGGGTACAAACGATCAACTTCAGTTTAAAAGTTAAAAATTTTCCCCTTCCCCTCAAAAAAGAAAAAAAACAACTTATATTCAACTTATATTTCAAAGTTTAAACTCATAAATGATTCCCTAGAGTTAGTGTTATCAGGTTTAGAAGGCATTATATTAAAAAAATAAAGTATTGATATCTATTTTATAACAGTCTCAATATTTTCTCAACATTCAAGATACTTCCTTAGATACCAAATCAATGTTACAACTCTGCATATTCAAATTCTCAGAGATTTGATAATCAACCAAATATTGTCACATGTTTTCCAATTGTCCAAATTGGCTCTTAAAGCCTAAATTAACCAAAAGAATAAAGCAAGAGCAAAGTTTTAGCTAAGATATTTGATATACTACCTTATCCTCTGCTGTAAGCAGAAGGAAGCCTCTCTTCACAAGTTGTTCATTTTAAATTAGAAAATTTCAGGAATTTATTCTTCTTATTATTTTGGATTGTACCATATTGTTCCTCTAAGTTTAATCATGCAAGAGTAAGCTGTATGTCGGTTTTCCAGAGACAATTCTGATGTATGGTTGTTGGCTCAACGTAACAATTGGTAGTTCCCCCTTCCCATTTCACACATTTTTACCATGACCCATTCTTATTATAATAAATAATTACAAATTCTGCAAGCTGAAATTTGGACACGTGGCTTAGCAATAACTAAGATGAAAAGCAAAGTTATAAAGAAGGTATCAGAGTAAGACTAGATAAATTGTGATGTATAACAGTTTATCCATTTTAAATGATTCCTGCTTTATGACAAATTAGAAATAGGCAATTACATTGTTAGAGCTCATTACAATTGCATTATCTACCTTTTAATAGAAATATAAATAAATGTTTTAAGTGTTTTTCTCCTCCAAGAGTTTCTATTTCTACTGCTTTCATTTGTATTTATCAAGTCCATAAATTATTTGGCATCCCCTCCCTTCGTCTGTATGAAATAATCATTTGGGATTTAAAAAGTATTAAACTACCACAAAAGAACTGTTTGACATTGTTATTACCCTTTTGCTACTATATATTAACAAAAGCTAAGTTTAGAACAGCAATTTTATAATGTAACATTCTATCACATTTTTTTTTTTTTTACTGAGCCTAACAGAGAGACTAAACCTAATTTCTTTAAAAGAAATGAGAATTTTAGACATGCCAATTGGTCTTACTGCAGTTTTCAAGAAAGTATTAGCTCACATGTAGTCATTCTCTTACACTCAAACTATTTAAATATTAAATATCTTGATTTCACAAGGATATCCCCATTAGAGTCCACTTTAGCTTCTTGTTAGAAGTAATGAAATTCACGGGCTCTTATAAGGTGACAGGCATATAGGGGCATATTTTTTATGCTTGTTAAAAATTTTTATAACTTCTCAGCTATATGTGGTTTGCCTATAACATCATTTCTACATGTAAAACTGTGATCATTTTGCATTTCTATTACAGGTAAATATAAATGAAGGTAGGGGAACCAAAATGTTTTAAAAACCATATCTATTTCATTTTTAAAAAACAATAACCTTTTTTTTTTAAAAAAAGACATTAGGTTACTCCCTTTAAAGTTCAAGTTCCATCATCTTAATATATAAGCATACCTGGATATGATATTTTTAAAAACCACACATACACACAAGCTCTAGGTAGAGCTGTAATAAACAAATTCCTTTTATAAACAAAATTTTAACTGAAAAGCCACAGTAGATGGGGAAAAAAAGAAGCAAGGATATTACTTAGTAAAATCCAGTGACATCTACAATAGTTTTACAGCACATTTAAGCATTCTAGGTTTTATATCTTCACCTGCCCTCCATTTATTAGCTGTTCCTCAAAAACTTGCCAATTATGAATATAGGTTCAACTTCAAACTTAGTCCTGATTTTGAGTGCCAGGAAAAGCAAAACGACATTCTAAACCTCTTAGTATCATGGCCTTAATTCGAAAATGGTTTTACTCAAAACGCAATGCCCACCTAAATGGAAGAAAAAGAAATTCAAGCAGCAACATGTAATTATACGTAAGTTACTCATTATATGGGAAGGTTTTATCTAGAATGCACTTGCTCTGTGAGTCTCTTCAATAATTGACTTAGACTGACACTATCAAAAGTAAGAATACTGTATAATGGGCACAAATTTACAGTACTGCTAGCCTTAGAAAGCAGTAAAGCAAAATAAAATATATCAAATAGCACATGCACATCTTACATAACTTCCACCAAACTATCAATGGTTTCTATGCAATGTGCCTCTTTTCCATATCTGTATTAATAACTACAAAGAAAAGAAAGATGAGATTAAGATCAATGGTACTGAACTGAATTGTTTGAAGCCAGTGCCCCACATGTGGGGAAAAGTGCATTTAGTTCAGCAGCAATACAGCACAGTGTGAAGATATTGTGCTTAGACACAGATATTCCAGATCTGAAAGATGTACAAGGCAAGTCAAGATATAAAACCATAGTACACTGTTAAATAACCTTGAAACATACATATATTGCAGTGTTCAAAGAAAAACATTCATTTTCATTGTACAAGGCTAGGGAGAAATCCTTAAAGTTACCTACTGTAGTTTATGATATAATAAATACATATCTATATAGCATTGTATATACATATATAGAATGTGTATGTTTATGTGTATCTTTTTTTTTGCCAAATTATTCTTTTATGAATCTGCAACTTTTAGAAATGAAAACTCCTATGCACTACAAGTTTCTGTTTCCCCAAACTTAAGAAAAGATATTTATACTAGAAAAAGTCTCAACCCCTCCCCAACCCAAAGACTCACTTCAGATATTCTGCTTCACAATTGATCAGAGAATCACAATGAAATTCTAGAATTTTTTACTGTATCTTTTCCTTTGCCAGTTGTTTCAACAAGCAAATATCTTTCAATATTTAAACCAGCTGATACGAATTCTTTAGCAGAGGATATAAACTCTAGATTTGACTGATTAAAACAGAGCAAATCAAAGCAACAACAAAAAAATCCAGTGATTTACTCTGACTGTAAACAATATATAAAATTTAAATCTCAAATTTCAAAATAAGTTAAAGAAAAATTCTACCCTCAGGGCCTATAATACTATAAGATCTTACAATTGGTAACGGGAAAATGTATATGAAAAGTTGCAACAAAATTTATTGCCCATTATTTTTGCTAAGAGAAAGTATATCTATACTACCTCTGCCCCTTAAATTTAATAAATTCATAATTTGTTTGCAAATGTTATAAGCAAACTGGCATATCATATTATACAACGAAAAATATCCATCAAGTTCAGCAAAGAAAACTTATAAAAAGCCTTTTGTACAGAATTGAAAAAAAATCTAAATGGCTATGATTCCTCTATTAGCAGAAACACATAATGCAGTCTTTATAAATCTGCCAAATATATCAATATCTACATAAATAGATACAGATATAGATACGAAACATTAATGGCAGTCTATTTTTGAACAGTGTGTGGGACCAGCAGATTTGTATCAGACCATGGCACGATATGGACCCTGCATCTTTAGGAACTGAATGATGAAAGAAGGACCCCCAGCAACAATCTGAGGTGGAAGGTGACTGAGTGGACAGTTCTCAATACTCATGATTGAAAGCTTGCTGCAAAGAGCCAGCTCAAAGGGAAGGCTATGCAGGTTAGGGTTGTCATTCAAATACAGTTCTTCTAGGTTCTCCAGTGTACCTGTTTTAAAAATAAAATCAATTATTATTTTTTGAAAAATTACTTACTACTAAAAAAATTCAATGGCATGATGCTATCCTGGGTATTATATATACTAAATACACATTTTCTCTTACTTTCTCTTCCTCATTTTAAAACTCCTTACAACCATAGGTCTCAAACTTTGCTGCACGTAAATCAACTGGGGAGATTTTGAAAACCCTCCTGTCCAGGTCACATTCTATACCAATTAAATCAGAATCTCTTCTTTTCTGGTTAGTTTTCAAGATTGGAGAGTTTTTTGTTTTTTGTTTTTAATACACATAACATACATCCAGAGATTGTTTGGGACAGCTTGGCATATGTATTTTTTTGAAACTTCAGAGGTAAGTTTATTGTACAGTCAGTGCCTATGATCACTTTCCTATTGTAGATGATGTGATAATCTTTCATTAATAAATTCTTCATGTGGAAAGGTTTTTGTTACTTGGCATAAATTTTTCACTAAAACAGTTATCACATATTTGGCAGTAAGCCAAACATCAATTTATATAACCTTTTAAAACTTTTTCTTAGGCTGTCTTAGGATACTTATACTTTTCAGGCAAATGTCTCAAGCAACTGAATGAGGCCAGCTGAATAAATATGCCAGAAATAAAAGTGTAAAGTTGTCTCAAGTGATGCCAATTTTTACAATTCAAAATTTGTAATATTTGATAATGGTATGTAGAAGACTAATAAAAATAATGGCTACCAAGTAATAGATTTGTTTACATTTAATATTTTATTTAATATTCAGAGCAACCCTATGAAAAGTTACTATTATCATCCTTATTTTACAGGCAGGAAACTTGAAATTTAGGGAGTTTCTCTACCTTATCCAAAGCCACAGAGCCAGATTTTGAATTATTTTACTTCAAAACCATTCTTAACCACTAATATATAGTGACTCTGGACAGCATGGTATAGACAAGAGAACATAATACATGAAATTACTAATATGGGAGCATTTGAGATCTTGCTTCTCAACATACGTCATCAGATTGGCTCAAAGTCTTATAAAAATACAAAAGAAATTACTAATTTAAGAACTCCTATGTGATCTCAATCAATTAATTCTCTTTATAAAATGGGATTACAAATTGCACTACCTCAAATTCAAGGTGGTCATGTTGATTATATGAAATAATGGATATGAAAACACTTAGAAAATTCTAAAGTATTTTCAAATATTAGTATTAAACAAATATTACTATTAATCCTAAAACTTCATAAAAAAATGTTCTTTTGGCATTAGACATTACTAATTTAAAACAAGTGTGTGTAATTTTTAAATCTGGAAGAAATTGCTAATACTAACCCTATGAAGAAATCTAACCCAAATGCAATATTGACCCTATGAAGAAATCTAACCCAAACCTACAACCAACTGCTGGTGCTCTATAAAAAACCCTTGAGCCTGCTGTAACCTCAGTTGACAAAAAACAGTAGATTTGTCATAATTATCTGAAATACTGCTTGAACACGCAAGAACAAATATTAGTACAGAGCCAAGCATTCAAAGGGTCCATACCAATTTCCTCAGGAAGATGAGTAAGTAGGTTCTCTCCAAGGCCTAGATGTGTGAGATTGGTAAGGTGACCAATGCCTCTGGGAAGAGTGTTCAACTGGTTGTTTGTCAAGACTAATTTCTAAAAGATCAACGAAATAAAGGATGATTACATATATATTTCCTACAACTGACATAAATTTAAAATAACATATCTACTAAACCAATAAGATAAATTAACAAGGAAATTATACTGGATAGGACAAGAACCACCCCAAGTTTTTCTTTCAAAAAATATTTGTTAGGAAGACCGAAGCAGGTTACATGAACATAAAACTCAGCCCTAATGCTATAATAAGAAAAGAAAATCATCCAGTCTAAGAATTAGATCAAATTCTTATGAAAAATGTATAATTTGAAATGCATACCCCAAACTTTAATTATATAACTATAAAATGATCAGGATGTTTTACCTGTAAATCCTTAAGATAAGCAATTTCATTTGGCAAGGATTCCAATTTGTTCTCCTCTAAATCCAACTCTCTTAACTTTCTAAGGTTTCCAAGACCATGGGGAAGCTTCTTCAGAAGATTGTTTGATAATATTAGAACCTAAAGAGAAATTATCGATAGTGTTTGGTAACTCATGAAATGGAATTATATACTACCATTGTGTGGCCTAAAATTTATTTAGCAATGATAATTTTTTTAAACATTAAATATCAAGGGTAATATTCAATTATAAAACATAAAACACCTCAATTTAAAAATTCACCATAGTTATTGAAAATAGAATGAATTTGATTAAGTCAAAACTAATGCAAGCAAAAGGAATTTAAATTATAAAAAAACATGAAAAATTAACTACTTGCGCTAATACAGGTAATGGTATTTTCACACTGACTAGTTACAAATGTCTAATAAGAAACCAGTTACTTATTCGAACCCCTTACAAACTATCATTTAAGGAAGGTAACAGCTGACTTCTAAATTGCCTATATAAATCCACTATAGTTATTATTTGTGGTATATTTATTACATTGCAAAGCATCCTGCAATACATTGAAGAGGAAAAAAAGGGTTGAAGAAGATAGTCCTTGTACTCAGAGAAGTTACAATAGGCAGGGGAGGGGTACAGGGGGTAGAAGCAATCCTGGGCATGGGGACAGTGAAAAGAGTACTAAATGGAAAGTTCTACATGAGGTTCTGGCTAATTTTGTATGCCAACCTATGTCCTCCAAAGTGCACTACCCACACACACAAAAATATATATAATAAGACCAAAAAAATAATAATAGTAGTAATCATTTATTGAGTTTATTATTTGCAAGGCACTATACTGAATGCATTATATGCATTACTGCATTTAAACCTAACTACAACCTGATGAGGCAAATACTATGTATTATCTCCATTTCACAGCTGAGCAAGCTGAAGCTTGGGCAGGATAAATCCATCGATAAAAAAGATAAAAGTGGAACTGTACCCAAATCTGTTTGGCTTCAAAGCTCATGCTTTTAACCATTACCCTATACTATCTTACTAAATAATAAACAAAGACATCAGATTTTTAAAAAACACGGATACAGAGGAAATTTTTGAAAACATTTATTATTAGTAAGCTTTTTCATCAAAAGAATGAAAATTCTAGGGACTCAGAGGCAGGAGAAATCATATTTGACTAAGAAGTTGATAATAAAATTAGTCTTAAATTATGGAAAATAATTTTAAAAGAAAAAAGAGAATAGGAAGAGGGCATTCTAGATATTGAGAACAATAAAACTAAATGTATGAAGCTAGAAATATGCACATTTCCAAATAAGAAAATAATCTCTTTAACTAGAAAATAAGAGTATGTGGGTAATTAGAATGAAAAAGTAGGCCAGAATCATATGAAGGGTTTTGAATGCCAATCTGAGGAATCCATTATTATTTTTGATAGACAACAGTGCAGTTCTTAAAGTATTAAGGGAAAAAATACATTTTAAAAGATGCTAAGTTTTGAGACCTTTTATTTCAAAGACACTCTATAGCACTCAAACCTACCCACTTGTAGTAGGCAAGAGTAATTCAGAAGCACTGAGCCCAGATTAAGTCAACACCTCATCATCCTAACAGGGCTGTAGGTTTGTTTCGGAGAGCTCTAACATTTCTAATTATGATCTTCACCTAAATAGAAACTGCTTATTTTAATTGGATAACTGTGGAAGGATCTGAGTTCTAAATGCTCCTTTATACTCACCTCAAGGGAAACAAGACCAGACACATCCTCAGGGATCTTTGTGAGCTGATTAGTGGCCAAATTCAATTCTACCATACTGGTCCAAGTTCCAAAATCCAAGGGAAGTGAAGTCAACTGATTGTCCTGGCAAAGATAAAAAGCAGCAGCATCTAAAGTATAACCACAAAAACAAAGCTCTATATATACCTCCTGACAGAAAGATAACTCTTAAAACAAACAGAAAACCTTATTTCCTTTTTTGATATCAAATATAGAAAGACAGAAAAGGCAATAAAAATTCTAAGCTTCTAAAGCTTTTCATACAGTAATTACGTTTTATTCTGAGGTTAAATTGGAAGTTTGTTCCCTATATGATTATCTGTATTGGATATCTGTATAACCAACACTTGGGATTTCAAAGGTCGCAGTGATAAATATGTTGTCTTCCCCATTTTGTAATAATGTACAGAAATCATTGAATAAAATGTGGATGCTCATGAGCACAATGGAAGAATAAACACCTAATTATAGCCTACAAAAAAAAAAAACAGATAAGCTCAGCAATTCTAGAGATGCTGAGCAATCAAGAAGTATGAGAAGAAAAAGGTCTTAATACAATAGCAAGTTAAATCATTAAAAGACTAAGCACACACAATTTTATTTTAAAAGTCCATAAGAGAAGATGGTAAAAACATATTTATCATTGAATAATGAAAACAGATAATAAAATAGTGTAATACTAATTTTGTTCACAAATTAAATACAGCTATACACAGAAAAAGTGAAATATATGCCAGTGATTCAATACTTCCTTTTCCTGCATCCTCATATTCATTTATAAATCACATTTTCATCAATAACAACTCTTAACACAATTTTTTGTGTTGTGGGTATTGGTATTCAGAGTAGACCATCAGTACCCCTGTACCAGCTGGGTATCAATGATATATGCCAATATATTAACAGTGATGCTACCTCTCATTAGTGGGATTATTTTATATCTTTTTTGGTAACTTTATTTTTAAACTTTCTGCAATGTAAATGAATTATCTGTCTCATTTTACATAAAATCATCCTTAAGAAAAAACCCAAGTAGCAAACCTCCACTGAAAACCAAGTTTTTCTTTTATTATAATATTTTAACTTATTATCTATTTATTATAACATTTAAACTTATTATCTATCTACCCTATGCCTAAACTATTGATAGTTAATAGTCTGATCAAACATTTTCATTTAAAACATTTACTACTGGTGCTTATAAGAGGAGGACAGTGTCAGGGTTCATTTGACTTCTTTCAGGAAAAGTTTTGTTATACATTTGTTATAATTTTGAAGAAAATTTAAGACAAAACTCTATACAAAGTTTTATTATGTCACTGAAAACAGCAAACCTTTCCAAGTTAATGTATTACAACATTATATCTATAAAATATATAACCAAATGCAGAAACATTTAATGAGCACCTGAATTGCTGTGTTCTAAGCCTCTATTACAAACTAAACATTAGATTAATGCCATTACCATTGCTAAATCTCTTCATATAACTAGACTGATTAACAATGAATGTATATGGGTTTAAGATTATTTTGAACTTCCACTAGTTCATTTATTATATACTTCCAAAGAATTATCATAAATGATACATATATTTATGAAAAGTATAGACAAAATCAAGCAATTATACATTTAGACTGTAGTTGAAAGAAGAACAATTATGTCAAAATGTTTCATCGAAGACAAAAAGATGTATTAGAATACAAAACAGAAAGAACACTATACCTGGAAGCACAAAGTATAGGTTTCCTGAATTCCTACCTCCATGAATTAGCTATATGGCCAATTTACTTATCATCTCTGGGCCTAAAATTTGTTTACTAAAAATCAAGTCATTGAACAAATCATTTTTCATTTCTTTTCTCCTTTTGCAATAAACTTCTTTTTCCTTATTACAAATGTAAAATTCATTCACTGTAGAGAATACAGGTAAACAAAAAGAAACTAAAGATACTCATAAATAATTCTGATATTCAAAGATAAACATTATATTTTGGTAAACAATGACTATATATGCATATAAATCTATAGAAATTTAATAAATAATTATGCATATTAAAAACAGCTTTTAAGAACTGTGGAAATTCTTACATGCTTTAACTTTTTTCTACTTAATTGAGAATATTTCAACCAGTATTAAAATATTTTTCTAATCTAGAGTATTATTTTTAATGGGTTCACTGAAAATATACAGGCCTACCTCAGAGATACTATGGGTTTGGTTCTTGACCACCACAATAAAGCAAATATCTCAATAAAGTGAATCACACTAATTTTTTGGTTTCCCAGTGCATATAGAACTTATGTTTACACAATATTGTTGTCTATTAAGTGTGTAGTAGCATTATGTCTAAAAAACAATGTACATACCTTAATTTAAAAATATTTTATAGCTAAAAAAATGCTAACCATCATCTGAGCCTTCAGCAAGTTGTAATCTTTTTTGCTGGTGAAAGGTCTTGCCTAGATGCTGATGGCTGCCGACTGATCAGGGTGGTGGTGGCTGAAGGTTGGGGTGGCTATGGCAATTTCTTAAAATAAGACAAATGAAGTTTGCCACAACTGACTCTTCCTTTCACAACCGATTTCTCTGTAGCATGTGGGCCTGTTTGAAAGCATTTTACCTACAACAGAACTTCTTTCCAAATTAGAGTCAATCCTTGCTACTGCTTTATCAAGTTTATATAATATCCTAAATCTTTTTGTTGTCATTTCAACAACCTTCACCATACCTTCCCAGGAGTAGAGTCCATCTCAAGAAACCACTTTCTTTGCTCATCCAACTCCTCACCATTAATGTTTAATCATGAGATCACAGAAACTCAGTCACATCTTCAGGCCCCACTCCTAATTCTAGTTGCGGTTTCTACCACATCTGCAGTTACTTTCTCCACTGAAGTCTTGAACCTCTCAAAGTCATTCATGAAGGTTGATTCCATGAGGGAATCAACTTCTTCCAAACTCCTATTAATGTTGATTTTTTTTTAACTCTTCCTATGAATCACAAATGTTCTTAATGACATCTAGAATGGTGAATCCTTTCCAAATGGTTTTCAATTTATTTTGCTTAGATCCATCAGAGGAATCGCGATCTATGGCTGCTATAGCCTTATGAAATGTGTTTCTTAAATAAGGATTGAAAGTTGAAATTACTCCTTGATCCATGGCTGCAGAAGGGGTGCTGTTAGCAGGCATGAAAACAATATTACTCTCACTGTACATCTCCATTAGAGTGCTTGAGTAAACAGGTGCACTGTCAATGAGCAGTAATATTTTGAAAAGAATCTTTTTTCTGAGTAGTAGGTCTCAAAAGTGGGCTTAAAATATTCGGTATATGGTTGTTATAAACAGATGCGCTGTCATCGGGCTTTGTTGTTCCAGTTATAGAACACAGGCAGAGTAGATTCAGCATAATTCTTAATGGGCCCTAGAATTTTTGGAATGGCAAATGCAATTGGCTTCAACTTAAAGTCACCAGCTGCATTACTAACAAGAGAATCAGCTTGTCCTTTGAAACTTTGAAGCCAGGCATTGACTTATCTCTCTTGCTGTGAAAATTCTAGATGTATCTTGTTCCAATATAAGCTGTTTCATCTACATTAAAAATCTGTTGTGTAGTGTAGCCACCTTCGTTATCTTAGCTCGATCTTCTGGAAAACTTGCTGCAGCTTCCACATTAGCACTTGTAGCTTCGCCTTGCACTTTTATGTTAGAGAGATGGCTTCCTTCCTTAAACCTCATGAATCAACCTCTGCTACTTTCAAACTTTTCTTTTGCAGCTTCCTCACCTCTTTCGGCCTTCACAGAATTGAAGAGTTCGGAACTTGGTCTGGATTTGGCTTTTGCTTAAGGGAATATTCTGGCTGTTATGATCTTCTATCCAGATCTCTAAAACTTTCTCCGTATCAGCAATAAGGCTGTATCGTTTTATCATTCGTGTGTTCACTGGAGTCATACTTTAATTTCCTTCAATAACTTTTCCTTTATATTCACAACTTGGCTGTTTCCACGAGACGTACAGCTTTCAGCCTATGTCTTGGCTTTTGACATGCCTTCCTCACTAAACTTAATCATTTCTAGCTTTTGATTTAAAATGGAGGATATGCAACTCTTTTTTTCACTTGCACACTTAAGAGGCCATGTAGAATTATTAACTGGCCTAATTTCAACATTGTTGTATATCAGGGAATAGAGAGGCCCGAGGAGAGGAAAACAGATGGGGAATGGCAGGTCAGTGGAGAAGTCAGAATATGCCGTCTTATATGGGTGTGATGTGTGGTGCCCCAAAACAATTACAATAATAACATCAAAGATCACTGATCACAGATCACCATGACAAATAAAAAGTTGAGATATTGCAAGAATTACCAAAATGAGACACACAGACACGAAGTGAGCAAATGCTGTTAGAAAAAAAATGGCACCAACAGACTTGCTCAACACAAGTTTGCTACAAACTTCCAATTTGTAAAAACCCCAGTAACTGCGAAGGACAATGAAGCAATGAGCAATAAAATGAAGTAGGTATGTAGTGCTTTTAAAAAATGAAACCTCTATTAATAAGTTGGTGTCAATTAAATAGAAAGCTCTGCAATAAATATGCCTGCAACTATGTTTTTATGTCCATTCATGGTTATTTCTTTAGGACAAATTGCTAAAGGTATGTATGGTGGTTATAAGATATTATCTAATACAAAGTGCCCTAAAACATCCTTATTATTAGTTGAGACCTTATCAGCATGAAACAAGTACCCATTCTCCACACTGATAGAGAAAACATAAATATTAGAAGTGCCAGTAATAGTAGCTTTTTTCCCCCTATTACAAATAGAAGCTTACCTTCATATTCAGCTTACTTAATACTTTTGCTCTGGAGAAAATTCCAAATGGGATTTTATTGATTCGATTGTGTTCCATATTGAGGGAATAGATGGTGGAAAACTGAGATGGACCACCTACTGGATATAACTGGAAGCAATTTCTAGCTAAGGTCAAACTATTCAGTTTCACAAGACTTGATAAAAGACTCTGTAAAAAAATGAAATAAACATAAGAATCAGAAATGTATTAAGACTCATCCTACTAAATACAGAGCAGCAGTCCCAAACACAAATGCTCTCAAAGGGCCCTGCAGGTAAGAAATGACTAAGACTGGTTGGGCCAGTCTGTGATGCCTCATCTGGAAAGACAGTCGCTGCTCAGCTCTAGCTGACTGTTGCCTTACAGGAATGTAGAGCTAATGTAGTTAGATTTCTAGATTTTATAAGAAACAGGGAATTCATTTACTTATATAAATCTTCTGATTTTCATTCTTTGCCTCACACACTATAAAGAAAATATGTCTGTGGGTAAGAAGTACCTCATGAGTGGCCAGTTTGAGACCTCCACAGAGCAGAAACTTTGGTATCTCAGACAGTCCTGGGTCTAAGTCCTGGCTCTGGCACTTGCCTGTGTGACCAATTCCATAAATGTCTTAGTTAAGTACCTATCTCTAAATTATTATTAACAAAATGATGGGCATAGACTAGGATGTTATTCGGTAAATTAATGGTTCCTTTGAGGAATATTAAATTCAGAAGATAGTACTTCCTGATATTGTTTTAATATCTTGTTTTACCATATGGTAAAATTTCAGAGGAAATAGTTATCTAACAAATAAGGATTTATTTAACACGTTAACACCATATCCCTTTACTTCAGCCTCCCATACTGTAACCAGAGTGCTAGGTGTTTAGGTATTATAAAAGAATCTCTGCCATTAAGAAAACTAACCCCTATTTAAAGAAATAAAGCACACAGGAAAAAGAAATAATATACAACTTTACAAAATCAATAATAAATTATATAGAATAGGTTCTTGCTATTCAAAGTCTGTTTCAAGGAAGAGCAAATCAGCATCCCCTGGGAGCTTGTTAGAAATTCAGAGTCTTAGGACCCACTCCTAAAGAATCAAGATATGAATCTTAAGATTCCCAGGTGATCTGTATGCTGATTAATGTTTGAGGAACACTAGCATAGGCTATAAATAGTTTTGAATCCTGGCTCTATCTTTTCGTAGCTTGTGACTTTGGCAAGTTATTTCTCTGAATTTTAGTTTATTCATTTGTAAATGATGATACCTTACTCTTATAGGTTGTAGTGAAGCCTTCTTTAAAGAAATAAAACACATATGTAGTTTTATAATATCTAGCATATAATAAGCACTTAAATGTTAAGTCCCTTCAAAGAAAAGAGGAAATACTGGAATAACTAGAAACACAGGAAGGAGATTGACAGTGAGCTAGATCTTGAAGGATGAAAAAGAAATTAAATATTCAGAAGTAGAAGAAAACACTCTAGATTGAAACAAAAGCCCAAGCAGAGAGAAAACAAACAGTGTGAAATGTGTTTGTGTGTGTGTGTGTGTGTGTTACATGTTTAAATTTCAGCTGTCTACCATAAGGAAACTGAAGTCTTAGTACCTGAAGTGTCAGTTAATTTGTAATGCCAGTAGAAGGAATGAAATAAGTACATAATTAGAGGTATAATTACATAAAAATTGAAACTTGTTCTTCATACTGAACGTTAAGAAGCTATTTAACATGTGTCCACTGGTGTACACAGATAAAAGGAAAAGCACAGATAAGAGTGGTGATAAAGCTTTGCATAGCAATCAATTCAGGAAAAATGTCTATATCCTACTTTACTGAAAATAAAGGAGTCTTACTGACTCTCACAGCAAAAAAAAAATGTTATTATCTTACGACTGAATTACTTTAGTAAATTGACATTCTTCTATTTAAAAAATGTTAATACCTGAGGATATTTGAAAAGGGGCAACAAAAAGGCAGCTCTCCAATCTTTCATTCTTAGGTCATATTGTGAAGCTCTGAGGTTGTTTATCATTGCTTTAGAATCAGACACATCTGGGTTCCCCTCTTAGATCTACTTACAGTTTTGTGACCTTCGGTGAATTAATTAGATAATCAATATATTTCTCACCATAGACCCAGAAAAATACATAAGGTAAATTTGGCCAAAAACATAACTTGTCTTAAATTTTATTTCCCTACCTATTTAAAGAGAATACTTAGCAATAATTAGCAAACTTAGAGTGAAGATTTAAATAGGATAATATGTATAGAACTCCTAGCCTCATGCCTTGAGTATATAAGCTTAACTTTATTATGTTCCTTTTCTTTCTGTGTATGTACATGTCTGCATTAAAACTAGTCCACTTTCATATAGTCTTCAAATGGAAAAGTATATAGCCATTCTGTCAGCTCTGATTTCAGCAGTATAAAGAGTCCCAACTAAAAACCACTTTCCTGATTTTTCTTGCCTAGCCCAGCTTGAACATCTAGAGTAAGTACTGTCTAATGGATTTTATTGTTTTCCTTATTGTGCTTATTATAAATGCAGATAATCAGACATCTGCATTAGAAATATGTTCTCCCAAAGCACATACACTACTTTTAAATAAAGATTAATGCTTTTCCTTCCCATATTTGGACAAGGCCAATCAAGGATTTTCCCCCATAGCTTCTTTATCTGAAAATAGGCCAATTTAAACACACACACACACACACACACTCTCTCCCACTCCCTCCCTCTCTTACACTCCTTCAACAGCCAGACTGAAGAGAGCTGTCCTCTTTATAATTCTATCAAAAATAAATCCTGACTTATTTAACTCACAAATTATTACATATAAAAGTACTTGTTACAATGTCTGCATCCTAGGAGGTACCCAATATTTACTAGTTTCCTTTCACTGACAACGACTAGATATATAAATAAATTTTTTAATTTCTTACTTTGTGAAATTTGATACACACCTAGTCTTTATATTTACGCACAGTGACATGGTGAAAGTGGTCAATCTTAAGCTCACAAATCATACCCTAAAAGCATTACAACAGGTCTAATTAATGTGCTAATTGTTGGCTTTCTTATGAACATGAATCACTTTTAGAAAAAGAGGTGATGACATTAAACAGTAGAACCTCACCCATTTGATCATTCTAAATTACCATCACAGAAAGACAAAAGTCCAGACAATCTAGTTGTCAGAACTCCTATCTACAATCTGTGGATGCTATTCCTTATCCCACTTAAACTGCTGGTAACAAGTAATCCTTTGCCACAGGTGAGATATTGTCATAGTAGTTTCAGTAAACTGGTCCAGCCTAGAAACTACAATCTTTGGAAACTCATTTTTGTACTCTGACCAAACTGTTTCCTCAAAACTCCAGATTAATAGGAGCCAAATTAATAGGTGCCACTTTATTTCTGTATCCCTAAGAAACTAATCAATTGAATTAATATTTTTTATAAACTAATCGCTACAAACAAATAGCTTCATCTACTCAAATTGTTTTTTATAAATTAAAGCATAAATCTGAAAAACATTCATCCAAAGCATCTTTATTCTTAACACACACACACACACACACCATGGGAAAATTAGCAATAGTCTCAACATAATAGGGCCACTTATATTAGACATTTTTAATCATTAGGGGAGGAAAACAGACTTTGCAAAAGTTCAATCAACCCATAAGTCTATAATTCCATTCTTTTATATGTTAAGAATACTACAATAAGATATTATACTTGAATAGCATAAGCAAACATACAAGTTTTGGGGTATGCGAAAATAGCAGGTAGCAAAAGAATGAGAGGAAAGGGTGAAAAAACAATCAACAAAGTTGAAAAGGAAAAAAAAGAGAACACTACATCTTACCCAATTTATAAGCAACATAAGTAAAAATATCCCAATAGAACCAACAAAACCCAAATTTGGTGACTGACAGATGCTAAATAGGCTTTAAAATTATTGTATAAACAGGGTAATAACCTGGGTCACAGAAGTGTTGCAGCTAATATTAATCTTGATAATAAATAGTATGTTCTACGTAGTTCTTTCTTTTTCATTTATGATCTTTCTACAGTACCTTTGTTTATAACTGAACTGGGTGGAGTAACTGAGTTTTAAAACCAGCCATACAACTTTTCCTTAACAGTTTTTATTGCCAGTTCTCAAAACGACATGAAAAAGATTTATATGATGCTAAAGGTGAATATAACACACCAAATTTCAACCTTGGTTTCTCCCTTCTGCATATTCAAAAATAATAATATGTTCCTAGAATCATACCTATTCTTTCTTCTTTTGAATTTTCATCTTAGTGGTGTCCATATATCCATAGCACACTCAATTTAAGAAAAATTATTTACACAGATGTAAAGACTTACTAGTTTTCCCTTCATTATCTTGCAGGCTTCTTTCAAGAGTTTACCCTAATCCATTTCTTACCTCTGGTAAAGTAGAAATGTTATTGTTTTCTAAATTTAATTCTTCAAGTGCACTGCATTTTGCCAGTGATCTGGGTATTGCTGACAGTCTGTTATACCTCAGACCAAGACGACTTAAACTGGATAGGTTTCCTGTAAACACATAAAAAATTTTTTTTAAAAAATATGATGAGCCTCTCCCTGTCCTAGGCTATCAACCAAATATTTATGAATTACTGTGAAACACTATTTCAGCAAAATTCTTAACTTCTAGTACCAAGAAACAGCACACACTACACTCTATCAATTACGATGAAACTTAAAGCACTTTTGCGTCCACTTGTTTTAGAGAAATAATAAAGTCAATTTTAAAAATGAATTAGAAAATACTGGCATACCTTAGTAACAAATTAACTTTTAGATAAGGCCTAAATGAATAACATCAAGTAGTGTATATTTTAAATTTATAATAGTTATCCCATTTGTATCTATGTGATGACGATCCAACAGAAAACAAGTGGTTACATATAAAAACGTACATGTAATCTTGAAAAAATTTCCAAATTTCTAATATAGTATTTAAAAATACAATGCATAATTACTTTGTGAGGTCAAAATGGTTTAATATTTTCCATGAGTTTAAATATAAACATTCTAAAACTTTTTCTGAAAGGCTGATCTAACAGTAAAAAATTCTCAAAAATTTTTTTTTTAAATTATAAACAAAAGTGAAAGTTATAGTTTCTCTTAATATCTAACATATATCAGCTTAAGCACAAATTAGCTACTATTGAATACATTAAAAGGCAGAGCAGAAAAATAAGCATTTTCTAGGTTTACTACTGTCAAGACTACATATATGGCAAGCTACAGGAACATGGATGAATATGGTATCTATCATAAAAAGTTCAAATAAATCTAATTTCCCAAACAATATAACACTACAAAATAAGTACATTTTAACAGACCAAAAAGAAAAAAGGAAAAAAGAAAAAGGTAATAATGACAAGAATTTAGTATTTATCATGAATGGTGATTTTTTTTTTTTTACTTCAAATTACAACTGTTGCTATAACATTTTTAGATGGGCCAGGTTTAAATATCAAATGTAGCCTCTGGTTTTAAATTAAACAATATTACCAGTGTTAGATACTATAGAAGTGGATATCTGTGTCACACATAACTTTTTGGAGACAAATATTTTTCATGCCTTTCAACTTGCAACAACCTTTCAATGTTTATGTATTTTTCTTTTTGCTTTGTCCCTTTTTCAAAAGTTGTTATATGAATAACCTTCTTTCTTAAAGGCAAACTTAATGCAATACTTAACAGAAAACATATATTAACCTGTGGCATAAGTTAAGCCTTGAAATCCTAGAAGGACAGTCACTGTGCTGCACAACCCTTATTAACTAGTTATCACTCATCTACCTCTTCCACTGTTGCTAACGTCAGTGACTGAAGTTATAAGAAGTGACTAAACAGAGTTATTTTTTATCCTTTATTATTTTCAAGGTAAGAATTAGTCTTTTATAATGAAAATACTCTGCTAATTCTATATCATAAGTCTAGCCACCTATAATGCAGAAAAATTTAGCAAACATTTCAATTCCTACAATTAGAACTACTCCAGAGGTATGCTATGCTCATTTACATTACTTTCTTCTAATAATATTTAGAAACTGGACCAAGAGTTTGCTGGTTCTGATTAAGATTCCAATAAGCAGAAAACTGAATACAAAAGCAACAAAAACTACCATTTAGCAAAGACAATTTAATTGTCTTTAAAGTGCTTTCTAAATTAACTAAGGATGGTTCACTAATGCCTTTCTGATGACACTCTCTCTGGTGAGATGTGTCCATTTTGGAGGAAAAAATTTTAAAAAGCGGAGAACTGGGTAACTTTCCAAAGCCCCAGAGAATTTACAGATTAAAAATAAAGACAAGAATAATATTTACCATTGCTACTACTACACTATGGCATTGACTATGATATAAATGTTATATAAAGTTTGTTTGGCAGAAAATAATCTGCTTTATGACTAACTATATTAATAAGCACAGATAAATAATTGTTTAAACTGGAGGCATCACAGGTGTAATAGAAGAAAAAAAAAGAATTTTATATAACCTATGTGACTACGGGCAAGTTACTTAACTGATTTCCTTACCCATAAAGTGGGGATAAAGCCCAATACTTGACAAGGCTGCTCTAAGAGTTAAAAACAATGTGTGTGAGATACTTGGCTGATATATAACAAATGGTCAAATCATGATTTTATTTTATGACATGTCTATATTCTGCTATATTCCATACCTATTAAAATTATGTTACAAAAATTTTTAAGATGTGAAAGACTAAGTTATAATGTTAAGTGCAAAAGACAAAATAAAATTGTACATTTTGCATGATCTTGACAATGTAAAAAACACATGCACACAAAAAGAGTGGAAATTAAACACGTCAAAATAGTTATCTGTGGATAGCAGAATTATGAAAGATCAAAATATTTTTCTTTGAACTTGTCTATATTTTTCCTAATTTCCTATAGCTTTATAATTTTAAAACACCCTTTAGATAAGAAAAAATCTAATTCTAAAATCATTTTAATCTTAAAAATTGTGATACCTTTCTACCATCCTTTTTTTTTAATGAATATTTTACATTATGATTTTTACTAATGTAGAAGTAAGATATTTGGACACTTCACATTATGAGGTTTTTTTGTCTGTTTGTCTTTCTAGGATGTTAGTTATTAAAAATAAATCAAATAGATCTTTCATCCCTTCCTTACCCCTGCTAGAGAAGGTCTTTCCCAACATTTTTTCCCAAATGTATGAAATAAGTTTTAGGGACTCAAATGTCCTATCTTTCCTAAATTAAGAGCTCAGGTTTTTCTGAGACGTAGAGACAGCAGGCCTGCTGGAACCAGGAGTGGAATGGTACGTGGCAGTCCATTCCCAGTGCACATACCAGTGGCCTGCCATGGCCACCTGGTGGGACCAGGGCTCCTGCTGCTATGGGCCTCAGAGAGTTTGGACAAGTCTGTGACAAGAGGCCCCAGGCAGCAGCCTCCTGAGTGTCACCAGAAAGCTGTGTACTTAACACTTATAAAGTGACAAGAGCTAAATTGTGGGAAAACAGAGCTGGTGGTTTAAAGTTTTAGATACCCATCCTGATAAAAAAAGATAAGAGATGAGAAAGATACCCAAGAAGCAGCAATAAGAGCCATCTGAGAGTAATCAGCATGGACTTCAGCATAAGATATATGAAGTGTTCTGTCAAAGTCATCAACCAGTTAGTTAGAGCTAGAATTAAACTCAGCTGGCTCCTTATCAAGTAATCGTTCTTCAAGGTCTTCACTGACTTTGTTCCAGTTAGCTTGTTTTCTTTTGATACAGAATAAAATATATTTATTCTTACCTCCATGCTGTTTAACTGTCCATGTTGTGCTCATGGAATGCTTTTTATTCCACACTAAGTCCAATATATTTGTTCATGAAACTTTCCTAGGCCATTCTATCAAGATCTTATTGATTTCCCTGATTATGGCAGCATACTGTTTTCATCAAAAATTTGCATAAAAATCCCTTTTCTTTGACCCACTTTTATTTTATAAAATGGCGTATCTATGAAACATTGACTTTATTAAATATATTTTTTAAATATGTATCAGATGTGCTTGGTCTATCTGAATACAAATTAATTCTTCTACAAATATTTGCAATGATTTTTCCTGGTATACCCAACTTCTAAGTAGCCCATTTTTAGATATCAGCTAGAAACAAAGAACTATTCCAACTCTGTGCATTCCTCCATCCCACCAAATAATTTTTAAGTTACAAAATATACGAATGCATCTTACTCTCTTCCCAAGATAATTGTGTTTGTAGTCCAACAATTACGTCTGAGACCTTTCTCTAAACATTTACTTATATCCATACAAATACACGAATTTTTTATGTGTGTTTGTTTTTATATAAATGGGATCATTCTATATGCTTCCCCCCTCATATAACAGCTAATAGTAAATATGAATAAACCACAATTTATTTAACCTCTGTATTCTATGTTTGTAGCATTATCTCTTAATCATTTCCCAATTTGATGGCACTTATTACTAATTCTTAAAAAAGAATTCTGTAATGAACAACCTTATACACAGATCTCTGTACACACATGAAAGTATTTCTGATGTATCAGAACATATATTTTAAATCTTGATAGACAGTACCAAGGCTATATCAATTTCATCCCTGCTAAAAGTGAAAGGCAGTACCTGTTTGGTCACATCCTTTCAAAATGGGGAGGGAGAAAAGATATCAATATTTTATTCCTTGACTATTTCTTGCCCATGGCCACTTTAGCCACAGCAAAGCTGGTAAAGGTGGAAATTCTATAAGCAGTTATCATGTCTGACTATAAAGAACTTCAAAATCTTCTGAACAAATTTTAATTTGCTGTATGAAGTTGAAGATGAAAGAGGCAGTTAACCTTTTAAAAAAAACTGGAAGTAAATAAGACCAACCCTTTCTCTCCTCCATACCACTGTTTTCCCTATGGAAGAAATCTGTTCCACTGCAATAAAATGGCTGAAGCATTCACCATGGGGTCTTTGAAATCTGTCAGAAGAGGAATGGGCTTGTTAATAGTGGAAAATCCCCATAATTTCGCTCCATCAACTGACATGCCTCATTCGATCACTGTTTACAGTAGAATAGTAAACAAAAACAATATTTTAACCGTTCCTTATTCTCACTGAAACCTAAAAGCTTTCTCTGGTAACAAAGATTAGGATGGGAAACAAATTCTAAATGCTTATCAAATCAAAGCCCAGTAAATAAAACAAGATTTCCAAAACTTCTCTCCCAAAGGCAAAATAACTTGAGAATTCTCACTTTTAAAATCAGAACAAGATTCTACAATTTAAAAATTACAAAATGAAAATGATGGTAAAATTGTCCCATAACATTATCTAGTACCAAAATTAGTGGTTATTTAAACAAAAATAGTACCTCTAACTTTCCTAGACGTTTTCTTTTTTCCATGTGTGTATGAGAGAGAAAAGACTGAACTTTAAAAAATTCAGTGTATGAGAATATGCTACCCTGATGAAGAAACTCATATTTGCAAATGCTTTATCACTTTCTTCAGAGCATGGTATGTTCAGAGTCATCTACATTTTGTCAAAATCCATTACTATCAGAAAAAAAAGAGGTGAAAAAAATTAAGGATGACGTATCAAAACTCTTATGCCAAAAAAAAACAAAACAAAAAAAAAAACAACTCTGACTTCAGAAGCCTAGCATTTACTGTGATTCACCCCCTGCAGTGGTTTCAACCACTAGCCTCTTTCAATGAGCGGTTTTAACCACGAACTAAACTGCAACCTAGAAATCAAGCCATAGCTTGCTTTAATGTTGAGCCATTGCTACTAAGGAAATAAAATCAATGTTGCTGAGATTCTGTGTATAAATGTAGGCTGATCACTGCCAATCACTGGCATTTAGCTTTTAAGTGCTTAACTTTGACTGTAAGTTGTTCTGAGCTCCACTTTGACAGCTTGTTTTCTTATGCTGTCAGATTTTTAAAATATGACAACATCAAATGGCTATGAATTAAAATTAGATGCTTTCAATTTCAGCAAATATAATCAGCATTTTCAGGTTAATTCAGTGTAACTTTTGAGTTAAGACTTCAACTCAAAAAGCCTCCTTATTTTAACAAAGTAGCAAAAATCAGCAGAGAAGACACAGTTTTAATGATGAAATAATATCAAAGGTACAATTTTTTCCAACATTAAACTGAAAAACTGAAAGCATACTGAAAAGCAAGCAATACAAAATACTTAAATGTCGGAAACCCAAAAGAATGCCATTAAAAAGAAAACTAGTGAAGCTGTTATATGTGAGCTGCACTGCAATTACCTAAAACTTAACTACCAAAACTCTTCTTGTTGATAAAACCATAATTACTGTAACATTTCTTCAGAGCCCAGTGCAACAAAAAGACCTCTGTGAATTGTTCTGTGCTCCAGCCTTGAAGGCAAGGTCTTGTTGCATACTTCTCTATCTCATTTTGAGAAGAAATAAAATGTAAAATATTTTTTCATACTTCAGACAACTCCTACCCCCCCCCCAATTCCATAATATAACCAGAGATCTCAAAAGACTTTAAGGTTCATAGTTTGAAACAAAATGACAGTTGTAATGAAGCTTAATATTTTCTTTAGTTCATAAGAGATTCTTGAATTAGAAAATACATGAAAGAGAATATACTTTTTATTCTTCAAAAAGGGCAAACTAATAGTTAAATTAGAGAAACTATAAATATGTTTTCAGGCACTCTCTCACTTAACTGAACCAGCAAACCCCTCTCCATTTCCTTCTGCCTTTTCTCCACATCCTATGAGCTGTCAGTGATCCTGGCACTGCTCAGCCTGGAAGTAAATGGCAGTGATCACTGTCAAGGAGTGATAACTACTCGCAGAGTGTTCACATTAAATAAAGGGGAAAACATCTCAGTTTACATATTTAAAAAGAAAAGGCAAGGAAATAAAGTGATTTTGGGGAAAGTGTAAAGTGGTAGTTAGAAGATCTGACTTTCAACTGCAAGTTTGGGGAAAAGGAAAACTCTTGAGTCTGGGAAAAACAGTAGGGCAGCTGCTGCCAGGCTAGTGTCAACTCTCCAGGACAGGTGTTGGTTTTTGTTTGTTTTTCATTTTAAGCTATACTTTTCAACAAGTAAATCAGGTAAAAGAAGAAAAGTATCAGGAGAGCTATATTCTTATCAAGCTTACCACTATCTGTTTGGGGTAAATTGCTCTTCTCCAATAAATAAGAGAGAGAATCTCAAAGGTCAATTAAGACTGTTGAGACCTGTCACATACCAAAACCTAAATATTCTAATTTCTCACAAAATCTCAACCTTCTGCTACATAATCAAAATACTGAGGATAAGAGGGATGGATAAAGGCAAAAGAATTATTTTAATAAACATGGTATAGGATAAATAACTACAAATATAAAATATTTTAATAAACATTACTTATTCATTTTGTCGTTATACTTGAAATAACAGCTGTACTCTACTTGCTAACAACTGTCAAAGCATATAAAAATACAATATTAATTTTTTTCTTATTGTTAATTTTTCCATTCTCATTGATTTCCAATATATACTTGTAATCTGACCACATAGAATGTGCTAGAACTGAGGCATCTGTATTATTCTGATGTAACATCTTAACTATAAGAGATTAAAAATGAAATTAATGGTTTTCATATTAATAAACACCCTTAAAATAGAGAATTACTTCTGATGGAACAGAGAAATGTAAAATTAAGACAGCCAGGAGAGAAAAGGATACATGGAGAAGTTATCTTTTCTCAGAGGAAGTGAATCCAAAGGACCCTAGTACTACTAACTGGAAGATTTTATCACCAACCGACACCACCTATGCCTACTCTGTTTGCAGAACTATTCATTTTAATACTTTAATTGTATCCCTCTTTTGAGTGTTATTTGACAAGATATGGATACAAACATATTCATAAAATACTAATAACAAAATATAGTTAGATTACTTGAGGGTAAGAAAAGGGTTGATTGATGACCATGCCTTATATATCCATGTGATCAGCTGAAAGAGTAGAGGAAATAATGTGGATATGTAGGAGAAAAGAGTTCTATAAGCAGAGCAACCAAAAAGTACAAAGGCTTTGAAACTAGAACTCACCTAATACAGTCACAGAACAATAAAGTATCTGGTGTCTACTATAGCCTAAGAAATACATAGTGACTAAGCATCAATGAGAGTGATAAGAAAAAAAAACGTTATAACATTTCAAGAATCTTTAATTCGGTTCTCCTGTCTGATTTTCAGTAGAGTAAAAAACCTTTAGTTTTCTTTCTAAGACTGAGCAAGACTTTAATTTTATAAAAAGATACTTTTATAACATGCTTTTATATGACATTCCTCTGAAAAGTAATCAAGATTACAAATTATTCTTTCCTTTATCCTTTACTGTTCTAATTGTTTATTCAAAATAAGCGTATTTACAGACATATATTTCAATGTAAGAACATACAACACAAACTAAATATCAATATGTAATTCAAGAAAATTATCTTAAAATAAAAATTAAACCTATTTGAAATATCTCAGAATATCTCAGGAAAATGGACAATAAAAAAGTAACACTGAGAAATTGAGTTCTTGAACTTCAGAAATAAATAATCCTTTGGGTGACCAGATAAAAAGATTGTCACTTATAATGGGAAAAACTGGACTGGCTTTATGTTTTACACATTCAACTCCAAAAAACAGAACTACTACTTAGATCTAAGATGTTCAAGAAAAATAAGCTGGACCCAATGATTTCTATATCCTTCCAAACTGCTCCTCAAGTATAAAGGATACAAACATACAAAAACTAGAGAACTTCTTTTCATGAACCATTTCTAAGAAAACTACAAGACTGACTTCAGTAAACCAAGGGATGACTGGGGTAACTATAGCAACAGGATTGTTGACAAACACTAACACTAATGAAAAAGAGATTCATTAGCATACCAAGACATATCATAAATGTTACCCGTCCTAACAATGTAACTAAGAAAAATTAGGAGGAAAAGAAAAAAAAAAAAAGGAAATACAGAAGAATAAATTCACTGATTGCCTTATCTATGTCACTCCACTCATCATAAGCAGAATATGCATTCAGTTGTACATGGAATACTAATCAAGATAGATCATATACTGAACCATAAATAAGCCTCAACGAGTTTAAATGATTCAAGTCACACAATGTTCTCAACCACAATGAAATTACATTTGAAATCAATAACAGAAAGCCCCTTGGAAAACTGTAAGATACTGAAAACTAAATAACACACTTCCAAATAAACCACAGATCACAAAAGATACAGAAAGGTAAATTAGAAAGTATTTTGAACAAAACGAAAAGAAAAACACAGTGTCAGAATCTGTGAGATGCTACTAAAGCAGTACATAAGGGTAAATTCATAGCACTAAAAATGCCTCTATGAGAAGATCTTAAATCAATGACCTCAAGCTTCTACCATAAGAAACCAGAAAAAAAAAACAAATAAAATTCAAAGTAAGCCAATGAAAAAATTAATAAAGGTTAAAGTGGAAATCAGTGAAATAAAAATCAGAGAAACAATAGAGAAAAATCAATAAAACTTTGAGGCAATCAATAAGCTGATAAATTGATATACTTCTAACCAACGATTAGAAAAAAAGAGAAAAGATCTAAATTACTTATATCAGGATGAAGTAAGTGGCATTACTATCGACTCTACAGATATTCAAATAATAGGGGAATATTATGAACAACTTATGCCTATTAAATGTGGTAAGTTAAATGAAATGAACAAATTATTTACATCATTTACATATTATTATTATACATAAAAGACACAAATGATTAAGTTTGCTAATAAAAAAAGTGATAAATAGGCCCATATCTATTTGAGAAATTAAAACTGTTTTTAAATACATTACTACAAATAAAAATCTTCACTCAGGCTGCTTCACCAATGAATTTTACCAAATCCTAAGGAAGAAATAAGGCCAATTTTATACAAACTCTTTCAAAAATTGAAGAAAAGAGAACATTTCTAAACTTAATGTATGTAGTCAGCACTACCCTGACATTGAATCTATATAAAGAGGTTTTATAGCATTATTCAAACTAATTTGTAAATTTAATTTTTAAAACTTGTACCAGGACACATCTTTTTCCATTATTTCTTCTTGGTAAGCAATTTTAATCTTATTATCTGGATTTTTGTCAAGTTCAGGAAAATAATTATAAAATTATATTTTATTAGTTCCTTCATTGTATTACCTCTTTTTCTACAACGTCTAGTCCTGTTTCCCATGACTTTTTTTCCCAATTACTTTGTATTTTTCTGTCTTTTTGTTCTAGATTCTAGGGAATTTCTTCCACTTATCTTACACATTACTATTTTGGGTCTTTATATTCATATTATATAATATTTTCCATTAAATTTTATTTGGCAAAGGTATTCTAAAAAGTATATTCTTTGTTTCTTTTTTTCTACTGGCCTGATCATATTTTATAGATGCAGTATCTATCTTGTCTATGCTCTTTTCCTTCAGGGTCACTTCTCTTTGTTCATCTTGGCCATTTCAATAGCCTTTAAAGAGAGAAAAGCAAGAAATAATTGTGTTCAGTTCCTACTAGACCAGAAATCTGATTATTTTATTTATATAGGAAATTTGGTAGAATATTTACTATGAATATTAACATAACAATTCATTATATATTATAGACCACCTTCTTTTCAAAGATAAATCTAATCCAACTATAACTAGTTAACTAGACTACTTAGTCTATTGCCAATATGAACAGTAATGTGATTTAAAAAGCTCTGGGCCATGACTCAGGAAGCCATAGGTTCTAATGACTAGCTATTATATCCTGAAGAAGTCTCAGATTGCTTTTATGTAAAGAAACAGTTGCCATGTAACCTAAGACAGTCTATTATAACTTATTTAAAAATTCCTTAACAATTGCTTCTGTTTCAAGTGATGGTAGACTAGGTGGGTAATTCAAGCAAACCCTCCCATTGAAAAAAACCTAAAAACACTTCTAAAACAAAAATCAGAGAGCTAACAAGATACTGACTACCAGTCCAGAAACCGCCTAGGAATCCAGAAACAAGCAAAAACGATGGATAAGATTTTATCCTAAAAGCATTCCCCTAACTAGAAAATACAGCTGAAAGGCTAACACACATTTCTGTCAAGAGCCTGCCAAGGGTGCAGAGTCTAGTAATGGATATCAACTGGGATCCTACAGAGCTGCCTCGTAGTACAGACGCTAAACTGGAAGTAAAATAGCCATACAATTAGACTGCAGCAGCCTTTGAATCATCTGGGAGATCAGAAAAATCTCAAGCCTTAGAACATAAATGGATTAAAGTGGTTCTCTAGGTACTAAGAGGAGGAAACAAAATCTTTCTGGAGACAGATACCACAGGCCTCATATGATTTAGTAATACAACTTCATAAATATTCATTACTGAATATTATATAAATTAAGTGCAGATCTAATTTTTCTAAATAAACATAGTAACCTTTTACCATACCAATAACTAAAAAGGTGCCCAACTTTTAAAAATCCCCTTTACTGTTTGTATAAAATTATAAGCACTTAGAAAAATACACAAGACTATATAAATATAGAACATATCACAGTAAGAGCAACTCTTTGCAGTTTAGATAACTCTATGAAACACAATTTTGCACTTTAAGACATCTCTTAGTCCCTCAATATAACAGATGAACACACTTTTAAACTGTACTGGCCATGTTTTAAAAACTAAACCGCAACGTTTTATTTTTCAATGTGATATACTTTTAGCAAAGAAGGGACTACATCCTTTACAATAGCATGTTAACATTCTGAAATAAGCAAAAATAGAAAACCTACCCATTCTGCAATTTAAGCACAGAGCTATTGTAGACTACATACGTATAACTTAATATTCTATCTTCTTTATAATCCAGTTTAGCTCATTTCCTAAAACTGAATTTTCTTTGCCAGAAAATGAAAATAGTGGTTTTAAAATACTACTGTTCAGAAGTTTTACTGCTTTGACAGTATTAAACTTTAATCTTTTAATTTTTATTATCAAAATGGATCAAAAAATAGTCTTTTAATGCCAATTAGCAATAAATGATTATCAATGTCTTCTTTCACCTCTCATACCATACCTATAGTATCTGGGAGGTCTAGCAGTTCATTGTGCTGCAAGTCAAGGTTGGTTATCTGTGTGCAGTTTCCAATCTCCTTTGGAAGGTGTTCGAGTTGATTGTGAGCTACATCCAGCGTGATGAGGTTACATAATTCACCTGTAAATTGACCAACAGAAATTTAATAAGAATTATTAAAGTATATTAAATAATATTGAAAGAAAAAACTTCATTTTCTATATCAAAATTATACTTTCTTTCTGAAAAAGTTAAAGTCAAACACAAAATTTGAAGCTGTTATTTGAAAAAACATCTTACTAATACTGAATCATTATGTTGTATACCTAAAATATACTGTAATTCAACGATACCTCAATTTAAAAAAATAAAATGACATCTGATAGTTACAATGTTGATTGTAAATGATTACTAACATATATATGTATATTTTAAGTAACGAATTCAACCACATTTACATTTGTATATTCCATAATTTAAAAGAGCTTACTAATTTTTTAAATCAAATTCAACACAATAATATCAACTACATCTTGAGTTCAATTTGAACTCTACCTCATCTTCTACCTCAAAATATATATGCTCTGAAATAGGCATATGTTCTGATGTTACATAAATATGCAAACTGAGATCTAAATATAAAAAACTACTTTTCAGTTTAATAGTACTCTTATAGGACAAAAATAAGGTATACTTCTCATTCTGGTTGAAAGGGCTGTATTTGTCAATTTAGATTATTCTTAATGTTATCTTCAGTAAGTTTATCACTTATAACAGATATATTGGTTCACTCACGATTTTCTTTTTTTTTTTTTAAGGCAAAGGCTGGAGATACTAAAAAAAGTACAATGAGCAAATAAAGTGCATAAAACTCTGAAAAATAAATAGGCAAAAAAAGAGAAAATACAGAAATTTAATTTCATCAAAATTAAACCTTATGTACATCAAAAGGACACTATCAAGAGAGTGAAAAGCAACCCACAAAAGGGGAGAAAATATATGCAAATCATATATCTGCTAAGGCATTAATATGCAGACTATATAAACAACTCCAACATCTCAATAACAACAAAAAAACCAACCCAATTTAAAAGTGAGCAAAGAACTTGAATAGACATTTCTCCAAAGATATACAAATTTTCAATAAACACATGAAAAGATGCCCAGCATCACTGATCATTAGGGAAATGTAAATTGAAACAACAATAAGACACCAGTTCACAGCCATTAAGATGGCTATAATTAAAAACCAGAAAATAACAAATGCTGATGACAAAGATATGGAAAAACTGGAACATTTGTGCTTTACCTCCAGGAACCCTACCCCAGATTCTCAGGGCAAAATAGAGAAAAATCCCTTCCTTTTCACCTAGGTATATCATAGTCAAACTGTAGAAAATCAAAGACAAAGAGAAAATTTTGAATGAATAAATATTTAAAGTGTTGAATGAAAGAAAAAAAACTAAAACGTCTGTATCCAATGAAACTGTCCTTTAAAAGTAAAGGAGAAATAAAAATTTTCTCAAACAAAAATTGAGGGAATTTGTCACAGTAGACCTTTCTTGCAAGAAATATTAAAGTTTTCAGAAAGGAAAATGATATAGGTCGGAAACTTGGATGTACATAAAAAGAGGAGGAGCATTAGAGAAGATATAAAGAAAACATTTTATTTTCTTACTCTTAATGGACCTAACAGAAAAGTTTGTTCAAAGTATTAATAGCAACAACATACTAAGTGATTATAGATTAAATAAGGATAAATGAAATGAATGTCAGCAATGTTATAAGAGGCAGGTGAGAGAAACTGGGAATATTCTGTTATTAGGCACCCACAAAACCCATGAAGTGGTATAGTGTTTTTAAAAGTAGACTCATGAGCTGTAAACACATACTTCCAAACTCCAGGGCATGCACAAATATATCCAAGCAAACTAAAAAATTAAAAGTATAAATGATATGCTAAGGAGAGAGAAAACTGAATATAAAATTCTCGATTAAAACCAGATAAGGCAGAAAAATGATGAAAGATAAAAAAGAGCAAGTTCGCCTAATAAAAAAGTTACAATATATAGCTGATATTAATCCAACTAAATCATTAAACACTTTAAATGTGAATAACCGAAAACCATCAAATAAAAGATAGACTGTAGAGTAGATAAAACAAAAAACAAAAACAAACAAGATCCAACTCTATGTTGGCTTCAAATGACCCACTTTAAATAGACACAGGTAGATTAAAAGTAAAGGGACAGAGAAAGACATACAATGCAAATATTAATCAAAAGAAAGCTGGAATAGCTAATATTAATTTTGACAAAGTCAACTTCACAGAAAGGAAAATTATCAGAAACATAGAATGCATTACATCATGATAAATGGAAGAATTCATCACAAAGTAACAATCCTGCTTATCTCCTCTGTATCTAGTACAGTGCTTACTTAGCACACAGCACCATGAAGATAAATAAAATTTGGATTCTAATACTCATGCCAGAATAAAACTTTTTGTATTTATCATCTTTTCCAATAAATATTTGAAGTGGTTTTAGTGCCCACTAAAATAATTTCCACTACTCTAAAAAAATATGCACAAATCCCAAACTATATAGAATCCAAGTAAAACAAGTTGGAAGGAGACTATAGCTAACTGTAACCCACAAGGAGCAGCTGTGATTTAACTCAATTATTGCTATACTGCAGAACTTCTCAATCTCAATACTATGACATGTTGGACCAGATAATTCTCTACTGTGGGAGGATATCCTGTACATAAGCAGCATCCCTGGCCTTTACCCATTAGATGCCAATAGCACCTCCCCACCAAGTCATGACAGTCAAAACTGTCTCCAGACATTATATTAGATTAACAAATGTCCTCTGTTGTAAGATGCCAAAATTGCCCCTAGTTGGGAATCACTGCTATGTTGGAATGAGAAAGTTCAATACTGTCCAATCCTCACTTTTCAAGAGAAGCTGGAAATAGAGATTTTCATATAAAATCTTCTAATGCAGAAAGACTAACAACTAATTCTTAGGTTAAAACAGAACAAAACGGTGTTACCAAACGTATCTGTAGGTTTTTTTCAGTATTTAGGATGCTAGTTTGACACCTCTGAACATAGAAACAGATTAATTACCAACATCTTAGAACAGGAACTTAAATAGAACTGTTTAATATTAAAACTAAAAAAAGTTAAGTGTTTTTAAAAAGCAGAATATAATCAACTGGACTCAATTTAAGTGAACTTCCTTTTATTTGTGTAAATCACAATAATTATGTGAGCATATATTCTCTCCAGAAAATTAACCTCCAGTAATATGACTATGCAAGGTCAGAAAATCACGTTAATACGGACACCTTATGGAGAGCATCATCTATTAACACTAATACTTCTTTCTCACAATCTAGTAATTCCTAAAGGTTCTGAATGAGATTTAATTTTTTTTAACAGCATCAGCATACAAAAATAACATGATTTTAAAATTTGGTCTGTCAGTACATGAAATAAAGTAAACTCACAACTAAATTATATATATACATATATATGTTACTGTTAGTTATATTTGAAAATTATTTTATATTTTCCTAAAAACACATGTACAAAATTTAAGAGACTCAAGAAGAACATTTTCTCTTAAGAACTTTTAATTTCCTTCAGTCCAATAAAAAACTTCAGGGAAGTTTATCATGTATGAAAACATAGTTTCCATGAAAATCTAAAATATTTTTAAAACTAATCCAAAATTTTCTATTTCATGCAATTAACAAAACATTTTTAGTGTTGGGTAAAAAAGAAATTTAAGATCTCTCTTTCTTCAGAGTAATACTCATAAATGCCCAAGCTCGTCTTGTTCAAATTCAAATACCAGATACTTGAAAATTATTACTATACCATAGATTCTGCACTAGACAATACCATGCTAAGAGCCTGTTACAATTTGCAAGGGATAAGTTATTAAATATTTAAGCAGTTCAAAAAATACTTTCACACTACTTACTCTTTCTATACTCTATCCACTTATATAGTAGTTTTAAACATTTGTTTCACCACATATGATCCAAACATTATGAAGAAACAAAATATAAGTCCATCTCTGATGGTTCTAAAGGACAATGAAGTGTTAACAGTGACTTGTCTCTGGTTGAGTTTAAGTGTGGTTTTTATTTTCTATTGTACACATTTGTATTTTGTGACTTTTAATTGTTTTTGTACATTTTTTTAATTCAAAGAGAAAAAGATTTAAGAGGTAACACTAGCAGTCTCTTCTACATTCTTCATGGAAAAGCATTTTCTGACCAATAAATAGAAGTTTTTTTATCTGCAACAGATGTATCTTTTAGTGAAAATGAATACATCATGCTATATTGATTACATCAACCATTAATATGTATCTTATGACTCATGTTCCATACTTATCAAGCAATCTTTTGATTTTAAATTTGACTTCCCACGTAGATTTGCCTACAGAGAGACTACTGACTTCATTCATTCATCAATTCTACAACTGTGCTAGACATTATTCTAGGGGCTAAGGAATACACCAAGGAAAAAAGAACAAAACTTCTGCCTTCATAAAATTTTACATTTTAATAAGAAAAAAAGTATACAAATTAAAATACGATCAAGGTGAGAAAGTATTAAGAGTTATAAAAGAAAATGCAGACAAAGAATAAGAGTGTGATGGGGAAGGAGAAATTAGGGGTGCTGATAAGAGACAGACAGGAAAAGTAACTGATGGAAGTAGCATTTGAGGACAGACCTGAATAATGCGTAAGGGAAACAATGGGACTACCTGGGGGGAAGGCGTTGTAGGCTGCTGTGAACAGCAAGTGCAAAGACTCGGAGGCAAGATAGATAAGTTCAAAACACAACAGAAGGCCACTGTGGTTGGAAAAATAAGAAAAGAAGAAAGTGGTAGGAGATAAAGTAGCCAGAAGTCAGATTCATTTAGGGTCTTGTAGGCTACGGTAAGGACTTCAGCTTTGATTAAGGATGTAGTGGTAAAGGTGTTTTTAGAGCAGTTTTATGTTTACAGAAAATTCACATAGAAAGTAAAGCATTGCCATATACCCTCTTCCAGACACAGTTTCCCCTATTTTTAACATCTTCCTCAGTGGTACACTTGTAATGGCTGATGAACAAACAATGATACATTATTAACCAAAAGCCCATATTTTACATTAGTATTCACTCTGTGTTGTTCAGTTCTAGAGCTTTTATAAATGCATATTATCATGTATCCATCATTATTATAACATACAGAATAGTGTCACTGCTCCAAAAATCTCCTGTGCTTCACCTATTTATGTACCCCTTTTTTCCTATCCCAAAGTCCCTGGTAACTTTTGATCTCTTTAATTTTGTCTTTTCCAGAATGTTCTCTAGTTGGAATAATATAGTATGTTGTTTTTTCAAATTGGCTTCTTTCATTTAGCAATATGCATTTAAGGTTCTTCCATGTCTTTTTGTGGCTTGATAGTTAATTTCCTTTTAACACTGAACAATGCTCCACTATATGGGCAATACAGTTGTTTATCCATTCATTTACTGAAGTACATCTTGGTTGCTTACAATTCTTAGCAATTATGAACAAAACAGCTAAAAACATGTTGTGTGCCATTTTTTGTATAGACATAAGCTTTCAACTCATTTGGGGAAATAACTTAAGAGCACGACTGAGAGATTGTATGGTAAGACTATGTATGCTTAGTTTTATAAGAAACTGCCAACTGTCTTCTAAAGTGGATATGTCATTTTGCATTCCCACCAGCAACACATGAAGGTTTGTCAGCAACACCTGCATTTGGTTTTGTCATTGCTTTGGATTTTAGCCATTCTAATATGTAGTAGTGGCAGTTGTATTTTTAAAGTATAGTTTTACAGAATATAAGAACAGGCTCATGAAAAAGAAAATTAATATGACAGTGCCCTCAAAAAACTTAGAATTTACTCTTGAAAAAACAAGATCTACATTAAAATATAATAAAAAGTAGAATGCTGTAAACATGTATATACACATATGCCAAGTGATGGGTAAACAGAGAAGTGAAATTCTAACTGGATGGACTGGGGAAAGCAAAACTTTAAAAGATGGTGAGGAACTACACAGATATTCCAAGAAAAGGAAATACAAGGAAATCAGAAGGCAAAAAAAAATCATGGGCTCAGCAATTCTTTTGCTAGGTATATATCAACAAAAATGAGTCCATATTTTACTATAAAGCTCATATTACAATAACATAGTAGCACTATTTGTGTTAGCCCCAAGTTTGGAACCAAACAGTAGAATAGATAAATTATAGTATATTCACACTATGAAATTCTCCTTACGCAGTAAGGAGAATTAACAATCTCTAAATACGTATGCCAATATAATGAATAATATGCCAAGTGAAAGAAGTTAAACAGAAAAACATATATATAGTATGATTCTATTTATACTAATACAAGGAAAATTCAGGATACTAGGTTACCCTTGATGGGAATAGTAATTTAAAGAGTGGTTTCCTGGATGATCTTGATGTTCTGTTTTTTAACACAATTTGCAAACAATTGTGAGTTGTGTATTTGATACATCAATAAAAAGTAAAACAAAAAACAAATAAACAAAACAGTCTGTGGCCTAAGCCTCTGCTTTTGGAACCTGGCTTAATTCAAACCATGGCATAAAAACAGAAAAGTGAATTTTTAAGTTTGTATTAGATGCATAATCTTCAACATATTTTAGTAAAATATTGTCTTTTTTCCTCTGTGGAAGTTATCTAAAGTCTAAACTCACATTCCATTTTTAAAATTTCACTTTCCTTTTGTCATGTATTTAGGGGAGGCAGACTGCAGACTGTATCCAAGATGTTTTTTAGCACGGCGTTACCCAACATCCAGACAATGAAGCATGCTGGGCATATCCTTTCTCAAAAATGACAACACTGACTAGACTCATGTTGGAAGTCTTCCTGCTATTTCTATAAGCAATATAGTCTTCCAGGTTACACCAACATATTAAATTCATTTTCATTTTGTAATATAGAAAAGCAGTATTCCACATGCAAAAGCAGTGAGACACAAGGCTCTTGCCATCCAGAGGTTAGCTAGTTGGCATATAAAACATTCATGAAACAAACAGAAGGGCAATTTTAGGGGGAAAAAAGTTTTTTTCCCCTTCTGGAGACTAAAAGTAATTAAAATGTTTAAATACCAAATTCCTGAGGATTATTTGGCACTTTTCCAAGTTTCTCATGTTTTCATATCTTATTTTAGAATTATGTTTGACTTTTATTATGTAAAAATATTTTCTACATGGCTTTGTTCAGAATAGAAGTTTAATGAATATTTGTTTAAATGACAAAATTAAACCTGTGGGGCTTGCAGTAACAAAGTATTATCATACAAATATTTGAATATACTATGTCTCTAAAACATAACAGAAGATAAACTATTGCTATAAGAGAATTCAGTCATTCAGACAACTTATGTTCATGTTCTCTTTACCAGGAACAATACTAGGTAGGCACTAAAGATACAAAGATACAAAGGGAGGCTGAAAAAGGCTCTGCTTATGAAATTTCACCATTAAAGGACCATTCTATAGAATCTTCAAGGCCATTCATGGTCAAAACTCTTTAAGGTGACCATTTCATGCAATCAAGAAAAACTCATTGTGCACCTGCTGGAGATTCAGCAGTGAATAAAACAATGTCTTTATTTTCATGGAGCTTATATTCTAGTCTACTTGGAGTGAGGAATCAGAAAATTAGGAAATACAGAGACAGGAAATAATAATTGTTGTAAACAAAAATAAAGCAGAGAAAGAAAGTTAAAATAAGAGTGTCAATGGAGGAAATCATGTTCATATTTCAATTGAAACACAGGGCACGGGAGGGTAATAAGGGGAGGAAGAACACAGGAGGGGGAGGACGTGTAGGCTTAAATGTTAACATAAGAAAACTAGACATTTTCATCAGGTGATAAAGTACAATTTAGAGTTTTTGGACAAAGCATGATAATCAGAACACTGTTCTAAACAGACTATTTTCTCAGAGATGTGAATGGATGGACCAGAGGAGAGAGAATTAAGAAGCATAATCCATTAGCAAGCAACTGCAATTAGCCCACTTGAAATATGAGGAGCTATACTAAATGACTAGCAATAGGATGAACAGGCCCACTACAAAATCTACTAAGATAGATGGAAAAAGCAACAGGCAAGCGTTAAGAACAATGATTCTCAAATTATATATGGTGAAGGTCCAGATTTCTCCAATTTGCTATGAATCAATAATTTGTAAAATACAAAATCGCATGCTTGGATGTCCCAGCAATGTCAAATTGCTATACAATATTCTAAATGCTTACTTTCAATTTCTCTTTAACCTGTGGCAAACAGGTAACAAACAACTGGTGGTACACACCTTCACTACAACTAAAACAGAAGAAAAAAATCCTCTGATTCTAAGATCTTGAACCTCAGCTGACAGAGAAGGTAATGATGCAGCTGAAAGAAAGAAATGGAATCTGAAAGGAAGAAAATTTTTAGGTGATTAGTTATATTTTGATCATGCTAAAATTTGAGATACCAGTGAGATATCTAGGTAAAATATCTAATTGTTAATGAAGAAAAAATAAAACATACAGGTTGGAAGAAAATGGTATCATGATAGAACACTTTTGTACTAAAGAGGAAGCTGGGGTTAATATCTGCCAAGAGTCAAAAATTAGGCTTCTAACTTATGGTAATAATGGAGTCTTGGATAAATTATTTAAACTCTGAATAAATTATTAAAAAAACAACTAAAAAGCATGCAGAGACCAAAACTGGATAGAAACTGGAGTGAATACAACACTTACAAAAAGAGAACTGTGGTAGGCAGACTTCTAAGATGGCCCCAATGACCCTGCCTCATATATAACTTACTGTATAACTACCCCTCCCCTTGAGTGTGGGCTAAACTTAGTGACCTGCTTCTAATGAACAGAATATGGCAAAGGTGATGAGATGTCACATCTGTGATTAGGTTACTACTGTGACTTCCATCTCTCCATTGCCTTCTCAGCTTGTATCCTTTGATAAAGCAAGCTACCATGTTGCAGAGGATCATGTGGCAAATAACTGAGGGCAGTTTCCAGCCAACAGCCAGCAAGAAATTGAAGCCCTTAGTGAAACAACCTGCTAAAAATTGAATTCAGACAACCATTTGAGCTTGGATGTAAATCCTTTCCCAGAAAGAATGACATTCCAGCTCTGGCTATCATCTTGATTGAGAGATCTTATTGAAACCCTGAATCAGAAAATCCAGTTAAGTTGTGCCTGATTATGAACAAAATGAGTGCTGTTTTAAGAGCTATTTTTTAGAGTAATTTGTTATAGAATAGTAGATAACATAGGAATCACACTGGGCGAGATTCACATTTGTAAGGCTTTTACCATAAAGTTACTCAAAAATCTGCTTGTGGAAAATAAATCTCAAGTAGAAAACCATAGTCCTATTGGCCTGAGAAGTCAGAGGACAAAGTCCAGAGTTATGATTGTGGCTAGAATTCAAGGTTGGATACCCTTGGAAAGGAGGAAACAACAAAGAATGGCATTCTAAAAGCTGCATATATATATAACCCTCAAATTCTTGACTGACTCTAAAAATACACCTATGGGAGAGAAAACTGAAAGGAGCCAGGGAAAAAACAACAGCTAGAAGGCTAAAAGAACCAAGCAGAAATTTTGACAGCTGCCATGTGTTATGAGTAAAATTTTGGAATTTTAGTCCTGGCAAGTTAGAGGGGCCAGGAAACAAAATCCCAGAGGGTCCACAGCACAGGAGTAAAGACCACGTCTCAAAACTGAGAAATTTGCCCTACATATACAGACATAACAAAATAAAACTACCCTAAAAAGCTAAATCCAAGACTGATTTGACACTTTTCAGAGGACAATAACAGAATCCACAGTCATTACAATATTATTCATTTATACTATACAAGCAAAAGTTTCTAGATGAACTTCCATTTCTAGCCATGATGCAACTAGAAAATAGACAAAATAAACAGTCCCTCCTATCCATAGAGGATGTGCTCCAAGACCCACTACGGCTGCCTAAAACCACAAATTGTACAGAACCCTATGTATATTATGTTTTCTTCCCGTGCATGCATACCTATGATTAAGTTTAATTTATAAATTAGGCATGGTAAGAGAGTAACAACAACTAATAGTAAAATAGAACAATTATAACATACTGTAATAACAGATATGTGAATGTGGTCTTCTCTTTCTCTCAAAATATCTCATTATACTATATTTCATTATACCTTTTACTTGCAAGGAAACATTTTACAGCTTCTCTTTGGCATATCCAATTGCCAACATCACTACTCTTGCACTTTGGGTCCATTATTAAGTAAAATAAGGGTTACTTAAACACAAGTTTGCAATACCACAATTGTCCATCTGATAACCAAAATGGTTACTAAGAGACTAATTGACTGGCAGCCTACACAGCATGGATGTGCTGGACAAAGGAATGATTCACATTCTGCGTGGGACGAAATGGGAAGGTGTGAGATTTCATCACACGATTCAGAAAGGTGCACAATTTAAAACTTACAAATTATTTATTTCTAGAATTTTCCATTTACTATTTTCTGGCCATGGGTAACAGAAACCAGAAAAGCGAAACCATGGATAAGGTGGACTGCTATATATGAGAAAATGATTGTAGACAGTAGACAATAGCCATACATGACAGTGAGCCTGGATATAAAAGAAACTATATGAGCATTATGAGTGCCCCAGGTTATTTATTGTCTGACATGATTAAGGCCACAAAAAAAGCAGTCTTACTGAGTTGTGGCAAAAGATCTGAGTTTAGAAAGGGCCAAGTGGCTAGCATAGTTCAGATAGAATTTGAGAGATAAAAGAGAAGCAAATACATCTGTGCAATCTGCAGAAGTCCCTTTTAGTCTTTGCCAAAGCACTGATTTGCATATATGTGAAAAAAATTACCAAAGGCTAAGCAAAGAAGCATCAAAGAGCAAGCAGTAGCCCGTACAATTCCCAGCAGTCACACAGGCTGAGAATAGTTTGAGTCCCTACCGGGCAGAAAGAAAAAACCTCCTAATATAGAGTGCCATCAAGGAGAGTCCTCAGAAAAGTATCAATTTAGTAGTATGGCTAAGTTAGATCTAGACTAAAGACTGCTCTGAAACCACCATAAGAAAGCTTAAAAGCCAGCTACAAAAGTATGCAAGGACCAAGTTCAGCACTATTTGAAAGAATACAACAAAATCTAAAACCCAACGATGTAAAAATTACAATGGACAGCCAATCAAAAATTTTCATGCATGCAAAGAAATAGGAAAGTATCATTCACAACCAGGAGAAAAATCATTCCATAAGCTAGACAAAAATAGAAGAGATGATGAAACTAAAAGAAAAAGACACTGAAAAATCTATTAAAAATGAGCTCTATATGTTCATGAATGCCAAACAATACAACAAAAAAAAAACCTTAACCAAAAATGACACCCAAATGGAATATATAAAGGTTAAAAATACAGTATCTAAAGTTAAAATTCAATTGTATAGGATTAGAAATACATTTAGGCACTGAATAATAAATGATAAAAAGCAATAAAAAAACTGCAATAGAAACAATCTAAAATAAACACACACCAAAAAATAGAACATCGATGATCTAAAAGATACTATTATGTATGACACACAATATATATGTATGACTCTATATAGAGATCCAGAGACTAGAAAAGCAATGAAGGGGCCAAAAACAGGAAAAATTTCCAATAATGTCCAAATCTTTTCACCTTTGATGAGAACTATAAACACACAGATCCAAGAAGCTCATAAACTCCAAACAAAAGATGCATGAAGAGAACCAAATAGAGACTCTTTGTGAACAAAATGCTGAAAACCAGTCACAAAGACAAAAATATTTAAAATGTACAGAGGATAAAAGACTTTGCAAACACAGAAATAACAACAGCAAAATTCTTGTCAGAAACTAGGCAAGCCAAAAAAAAAAGTACAAAAAACAATAAGAGATATGAAAAAAATAATAAGAGATATATCTTTAAAATACTGAAAAGGTGTCAAACTAGAATTCAATACCAGGAAACTAGCTTTCAGAAATGAAAGCAAAAGAAAGGCTTTTAGCGAAACAAAAGCCTAGAGAATTCATTATGAGAAGACCTGCACTACAATATACACTAAAGGAAATTCTTTGGGCAAAAGGAAAATATCAGACAGAAATTCAGATCTATACAAAGAACGAAAAGTACTAGAAGTGGTAAATACATGGGTAAGTATTAAAGTTTTTTTTCACATTTTTTATCTCTTTAAAAGATAACCGAAAAAGATGATGGCATGTCAAAAGGCATAAGAACCAACCTAAAAGAATTCACAATAACCAAAGGTGGAACAATTTGAACAAAATGATAAAAATTAATACTGGACTGGAACCCAGACTTATTTAAGTAATTAAATAAGTAAATAAATGTGGTAGAAGGGATACCTCTTCTTTATAGAAGAATTTCAATTAATAAATGCAAAAGAAATAAAGGAGATAGAAAAGACCACTATTCAAATACAGTAATAATTGTTTCAGGGAAGATGGACCAATAAATGCTAATTAGTGAGCAAATGATGAAAGAAAAACAAGATATTAGCAAAGCCTAAAACCAGAACTTCAGAAAATAATTATTAATTAAAAAGAAAAAATGTATTAAAGTAGAATAGTATAGTAGAAACTACCAAAACCGAGAGATCGAAGTCAAAATCACCAGCAATGAGACACATCAACATTACGTATCGCTTGACATGATTCACTGGAAAGGTACAACACCTCTGTTATACAAAAATTCGTAATCTCAGCCTAGTCATGAGAAAACATACAAACAAACAAACAAAGAGTGATATGTTACATAATATTTGAGCAGTATTCTTCAAAAGCATCAATGTCATGAAGGAAAAGACAGAATTACCAACTGTCACAGGTTGGAGACTACAGACACGTGACTATTAAAATGTAATATGAGATTCTAAAACAGAAAAATAGCAGTGGAAAAATTGGTGAAGTCAGAATAAAATTTATAGTTAACAGTAGTGTACCAACGTTAATTTCTTGGTTTTGATCATTGAACAATGATTACATAGGGTAGGGGGGAAAGGGTATAATGGGAACCCTCTGTACTGGTTTTGCAACTTTTCTGTAACTCTAAAATTTGTTCAAAATGAAAGCTTTAAAAAAGATAAAGTTTAAAACAAAAACTATAGCATCATTATGAGGTTTATAATGCATGCAGAAGTAAAAATATATGACAACAACTGCACAAAGAATGGGAGAAATATAAGTGTTTTATTGTAAGGTTCCTAGGATATATGTGAAATTGTATAATATTTGAATGCAGATTGATATGTAAACACTAGAGTAGGCACTAAAAAAAGTAACAAAGATGTATAACTAATACACCAACAGTTGAGATAAATGGAATCCATAAAAAATAATCCAAAGAAGGCATAAAACAAGGGAACAAATGGCAGAAGTATATAGCCAGAAGGTAGATTTGAACCAAATCATATTAACATAGTAAATATATTAAATATATATGGTAAAAACCCTTCGACTAAGGCAAAAACAGTCAAGACAGAAAAAAAAAATGCAACACACTAACTATATGTTGTCTATAAAAAGTCATTATTTAAATATAAAGACAAAAAAAAATTTTTAAAAAGGGTGGAGAAAAAAGATATACAATGCAAGCACCAATCAACAAGAAAGCTGGAGTGGCAATAATTTATATCAGAGAAAACAGAATTTAGAAAAAATATATTACCAGAGGAATGTTACCAGAGATAAAGACAAACATTTAATAATAATGTCACCTCATCAAAAAAAAAAAAATTTAAATCCCAAGTATATATACAACTAATAACAAGCTTTCAAAATGTAAGAAGCAAAAAATAATAGCACTAATGGGAGAAAGACAAATCTATTACAGTTGGATATTCCAACACTCATTTCTCACTGACAAAAAATCAATAGGGTATAGAAGAAATGAATAACATCCACTAACTTGACCGTGCTCCAAAAAACAGCAGCATAATATACATTATTTTCCACCGCATATAGAACATTTACCAAGATAGACCATATTTTATAAATCAATAACAAAAAATATCTGAAAACATCTCTCAAATACCTAGAAATTGAACAATCACTCCCAAATACCCTGTGACTGAGAGAAGAAATAACAAGCGATATTTAGAAAATATTTTGAATTGAACAATAATGAAACCAGAACATTATCAAAATTGCATACTGCTGTGAAAATAGTGCTTAGAGGGAGATTTACAGCTACAAATGCTTATACAATTAACTGACCCTTGAACAACACTGGTTAAGGGGCATAAACCCCCTTTAAGTCCAAAATCCATGTAAAACTTTGGACTCCCTCAAACTACAGTTGTCCCTCATTATCAGGGCCCTCATGCTCTGTCCCTTATATAAAATGGTACAGAACAATACATAGTTGGTCCTCCACATTCACGGAATTCCAAACAGATACTGTTTGCCATCAGTAGTTGTTGAGTCCCTGAATGCAAAACCCAGGCATAAGAGGAGCCAACTGTTTATATATTGAAAAAATCCACATGTAAATGGACCCAAGCAGTTCAAATCCATGTTGTTCAAGGATCAACTGTATAATGAAAAGAAAGGTCTGAAATCAATCTAACTATTAAGAAAATAGACAAAGAAGATCATATTAAACTTAAAGTAATAAGAAACTACATACTGAAGAGCAGAAAACAAAACAACAAAAAAGATATTAAGGGAAAAAAACAACACTCAAATCAGTTTTTTTGAAAAGATCAATAAGATCAATAAATACACTTCTAGCCACCCTAATCAAGGAAAGAGATGACCCAAATTACCAATATCAGGAATAAAAGAGGGATATGATCATAAATATTACAGACATTAAAATTATAATGAAGGACTATTATGAACAAAATTCCACAAAATTCAACAGATTATATGAAACAGACAAACGCTTTGACAGATTCGAACTACTAAAACTAAAGAAAACCCCAGTAACTCTCTATATATTCACTAAATTAAATTAGTAATTAAAACCCTTCCTACAAATAAAACCCTAGACCCATTTATTTGTTTTGTAAGTTGTGACCTTCCCTATACTAACATTTGACTCACATTAAGGATACTTACATTTTTAAAATAACTCTTGCTCCTAAACTTATAGGGATATTTCTCCAACATTCAAGCTTAGCTCTATAAGAATCACATCAAATTTTACTAAAATACATTTATTTGTAAAACTACATAATTAAAAAGGGCTTGAAATACCTATCATAAACTTGAACAGATTTAGGGACTTATGCCAAAATTTATACATTATTTAAATATCTTGTAGGCTTAATTCTCCCTTTCATTGCAAAGACTTCAGTAGCTCTTCTAAGCAACTGCTTCTGCACCTAAAGTACATGGACAACCGTGTCTATATTCTTTTGAATGAGTAGTGTGCAGTACAGTAACTGCCCTCCCTACACCTCAGCACTATGGAAAATCAATAGTATGGTAATCAAATCCTTCTCAGGAGGCAAAGTGCTATTTTCTCTGTTCTCCTACTGCCTCCTTTAGCAATAATAACATTTTCAGTTTTTAGTTTTTAATGAAAGACTACACAATTTGATATAAACTAATTTAATAATTCATTTCTAGGTCTCTAGGTTTCCTACTGAATCCCAGTCAAAAGGAGTTACAGATTAACAACTGTGAATTCCCTTTCCTGATTTGTTTTCCTACCAAAGTTACTCATTAAAACTTGTACAAAATACCCAAATGAGATCATTCAATGTTACCTGGACCATGAAAGCATTGTTATCACCCCTGGCAATCCTGGGAAGATTTCAAGAATTTCAGGGACTAAGGGTTACAATTTGAGTTAATATTGAAAAAATGGGTAATGTAGTATTGGGCTTCATTAAAATCACTTCAAACCACATTTATTGAAAACTTACCATTTATTGTCTTAATAGTTCATAGACAATTACATAATTGGGAATTAAAATCTCTAAGACTCTTCAAATTAAAAAAAAAACAGACTCTATTCTTTGTATTTTTATATAGCTATTAATTATATATACATTTATTATATACTGATTCTATACAACTTGACTTATAAAATGCAATAGTGCTATACTGCAGTATTGTAGAAAATCAATTTTTTATTTCAATAAACGTTACTGAGTCAAATGGGTTAAAAATTTGTTGATTTTATTTTTTCATATATCTGAATAGAGTGAGTTATTGTTTAAATTACTAAAAATGATCTGGAGTCTCAAAAAGCATACTTTAACATATCAGATCATTCTCCTAAGCAAAAAGGGTTATTATGGCAAATTCACATGAAATTGTATACTATATAAATGTAGCATTTTGTTGTTCATACAGTGTAGGAAGAATAGATTTTTTTAAATCCTTCTAACTTAGCTGTTTTATAAAGAATAAGGGGAAAGTCTTAAAGAAAAATCCTAATAAACCAGGTCATAATTCACTGAAGGAAAATAAATTGTAGGAATATTAGTAAGAGACAAAGATGGAGTTTATTTCTGGTTTCAAAGAGTAATCATTTCCTTCCTAGAAGAATAAAATTCTTTAAAACTTCATTGTCCAGAGTTTCCCAAACTAAATTGATTAATTATTCAAACTGACTACCTGATGGCCTTTACTCTAATCCACCCAGGCAAAAAAAATATTTACAAAAGCATGTCTCTAATATGAAACTCAAAAGGACCAGTTTGATGGGGAAGGAGTGGTTATTTCCTGTTTTCCCTCTGAAAATATGATTTCTTGACTCTCTTGATGTACAGTGAAGTCTCTTTCAAGATTACAAATCATGAAAGGTGGTATGGTCTGGGCAGAATGAATGAATACTGATCTATAAAAGAAAGCAATAACTAAGGTTCTATCATCTACCCAACACAAAAAGACATGTCTTATACAAAAGAAGGAAAGTAAATGAACATTACCAAATGTAGAGTTTTCTGGGCTACTCTCTGATATATTGCCTCTGGCTCTTCATATACTTACATCTACTGTCTGTTCAGTGTCTTTTTATTGTTTTCATCTACATGAATATATCACTGTATCAAATCACATGGCATTAATAAAGATGACATTAATGTGTAAAGAGACAGATGTTGATTATAACTTCCTTATAAAGGCAGCAGCATAGCATGACCTTGTACAATAGTTAAATTCCAAATATATTAAACTATAGACTATATATCAAAAACTTCTAATTTCTTACATTCTTCAAATATACTGAACACAAATTGAAAGATATAATTGAAAATGGTATACTCATAAAACAGAATAAGCATTTAATATGTATAATACAAATCTAATATACATCTTCAATAACGTGGATCTAATATGTACAAGTGAAAGTTTAACAAAATGATAATTTACATACATTTTAGACTGTAAATTCTCTTACAGGTTTCAGCAGTGAGTCAAATTATATTACAGGTGGTTAACACTTTAAAAATGTCAAATTTCCAGTTTACTTGATCTTTGTGCCTGGGTCTTGTTTTATAAACATTCTCAAAGGAGCTAAGGGTTTTAGGGATTTTATTTTAAAAGCAATAAAGATCTGAACCACAGAAAATAACTATTTCTGTCTTTCTTTTATAATAAAAGATAGCTCTCAAGATTTAAGAACAAATCTATAGTCATCAGAGAACTGCAAATCAAAACCACAATAAAAATACCACTTCACGCTCATGGAATGGCTATAATAAAAAGATAATAACAAGGATGTTGAGGATGTAGAGAAAGTGGAACTCTCATACACTGCTGGTAGAAATGCTAAATGGCTCAGCCACTTAGAAAAACAATCTAGTAGTTCCTCAAAATGTTAAACACAGAGTTGCCACATGACTCAGTAATTCCACTTCTAGGTACATACCCATGAGAAATGAAAACAAATGTCCACGCAAAACTTGTACAAAAATGTTTGTAGTAATTTTATTGATAATAGCCAGAAAGTGGAAATAACCCAAATGTTCAACAAAACCTATAAATGGATAAACAAAATGTGGTATATTCATGCAATGGAATATATTCAGGAATAAAAAGAAATGAAGTACTGATACATGCTACGACCTGGAAGAATTCTGAAAACATGCTAAATGAAAGAAGCCAATCACTGAGATCACATTTTGCATGATTTCATTTATGTGTAATGTCCAGAATAGGAAAATCTACAGAAACAGAAAGTAGATTAGTGTTTAACCAGCACCAGGGGATTGGGAGAAAATAGGAGTTGGGTGACTGTTAAAGTGTACAGAGTTTCTTTTTAGAGTGATAAAAATGTTCTAAAATTGTTTGCGATGGTGGCACAATTCTGAACATGCTGAAAACGACTGAAATGTACAATTTAAATGCATGAATTGTATGGTATATGAATTATGTCTTAATTAAGCTGTTAACACCCTCCCCACTTCAAAAAAAAAAAAAACTAATACAATGGTTTTCAACTGTAGCTACACATAGAATAAATAACCCAGCCTATTCTTTAGAAGTACAGAACCCCTGACCTGCCAGACTACTAAATCATAACGTATAGGAGTGGAACCCACTTTTCTAGACCAGTGGGGAACAGTACAACAAGACCTAGGTTTAAATTCTGATTTGGCCAACTAACTTTCTAGCTGCATCCTCATCAGTAAATTATCTAACTTCTCCACGTTTTCAGTTCCTTCTTCAGTACAATGGGGGAGAAGAATTTATTTCATTGGGTTACTTTAAGAATTTAATGAGATAATAGATGTAAAGTATACATGTAAGAACAGTGTATGGTATGTGATACATTGTGTTCAAACAACAGCTATTCTTATTATTACGATTATGTTTTTACTGGACCTTTCTTTTCTTGTTCCCTGTAAGTAAACAATACACTTTTGCAATGTTTGCCCAAATCCACGCATCTAAGTTAAACCTTACAAATCTTAACTCCTTAAAAAATACTAAGTTTTATATTTAAAAGCAGTTTATTTTCTACCTGATGCTCTACTTGGAATAAAATAAACAACATTTAAGTTATTATTTTACAGAAATACAGAAATTATCAAACTTTAATAATGTCACTAATGGTGGGAGGATGCTCATTAAAAACAAATTCTATGGTTATCTTTAAAATTACAAATTTAGGCATAAAGGTAAAAAAAAGGCAGCCATGAATATCAATCATTTAAATAAAATTTGCCAATTTTAAAAAATATATTCATTTTATAGTAAAAATGTTTAAATATCTTATATGCTCAAGAACAACCAAAGTAAATTTAAAATCCTATGAAATAATTTCTTAAGAAATATGTGCTCTTAATTCCCAGGTAATCTGATAACATCTCTAAGGGGGAAAAAAATCCTTAAAGAGAGACTTCTTATGAACTAAAGCCTAATACAATATATACACAAAACAACAAGACAGAAAATGACATTTTTTATTTCTATACAAAAAGTCAGCGCTTCTTTCTCCAACAGCCTATAATACTATTCCACAATGAGCCATACATACAGGTCAAATTTTGACTGAATCTGGTATGAAATCTAAAGTCTTTCAACAACCACATCCCTATCTGAAGACATGGAAAGGAACATTTCCATTCCAATTCCTGGGAATATTTTAATATCTCATGAATGAGTCATATTCTATAAGTTCAGTGCACTGCTTGAGAAAAATCTATCATGGATTTTCTAAGTATATTTAATTCAACCAAAATTAAACTAAGATTTTAAGTGTCTGGTTAGAGTTAAATGTAGTAGAACACCATAATGCAAAATTTAAATTGTATTTTTCAAAGCTAGATAAAATTTAAAAAATACCCACAGATTCTCTCTCTACAATGTTGTAGAGCCTAAAAACAAAAAGTTTTCTTTATCACCCTCTATAAGATCAATGCTCAAAGCAACAATATATTTTAATTCACCTGTTTTACTCAGAATAAAATGTCTTTCATAAAAAAACTTTCCTTAAAATGTTGCATAATCAATATTTATGTCAATTTTTAAATCTTACAAAAAGGGCCCACAGACAATACCTGTGTCAATTTCTCAAAATTGATAAGTCACTGGCTTACTATACTCCAAATGTTTCTAAAATTTTCCATAATTAAAAATATTAAAACAATGATTTTCTTTTTACTGACGTGTTTACACATATATATTTCCTATTTTTTTTATCCTACTACCATTCTTTTAAACACATTCCATTGTTTCATTACAATTTAGCTTTATAACAAAAACTGGAGTGAAATCTACCAAGATGCTAACAACATTTACTGTATTCTACTTTTCTGTATTCTGGGATTGTTTTTGAAGAACATGTAAGTTCTTCCAAAATGAAAAAAAAAATTACTCAATTTTCACGACACTGCTTTTTCAAAAGACTCTGATAATAGAAATTTTTTGTAGTAACTTAGTTGGAACAGTGATGTGAATCAAAACAAACATTTCCGAGGTAAAGAAAAGAAAGTCAGAGAATGGGAAAATGTAGCCTTAATGCGTCTAATAAAATTATGTACGTAAACACTTTAAAAATAGGTGGCAACAATTTAAAAACTGGCAAACACCTTTTTTCTTCTTCAAATTCACTTTTTCTTCAATGGAAAAAAAAGATTAGGTCTGTATAAAAAAAGCATAATCACATCTATATTCCAATTCACATTCTTAGGTCTATAAAACATCTCAAACACTGTACTATTAAAATTGCTAACACTGAATAAAGTAAACCATAAAGGAGATGAAATTTAGGCAATCATCAGGTATTTTCTAACAAGGAAAAGCACTCAACTAAATTATTTAGCATAACAAATACTACAAATAATAGTAAACCAAGGCCTCTTACCAATTTCAGCAGGTAGTTGTTTGATTTTGTTCTCTCGAATGCTAAGCATGCTGAGTTTTGACAGATTTTTGATGTCCTTTTCCACAGTAGTTATACGATTAAAGCGAAGGTAAAGAGTGGTAAGAGAATCTAGCCTATATACCACTGAAGGAATTTCTCTCAGTTTATTATGCCGTAAATCAAGCATCCGCAGCTTCTTCAAGTTATCAAGGGAGTCAGGCAAACTGGTAAGTGAATTTTCACTAAGAGCCAGTGTCATGAGATTTACTAGACAGCCCACTTCTGCTGGGAGGGACTGCAATTTGTTGCTATATAAATAAAGTTCTGTTAATTGAGTCAACTCTTTGATTGATGATGGCAATATGTGTATAGACCTCTTGGATAAGTCCAAACGCATTGAATTCTCTTCCCGACATTTGTTGAGCTCTTTAATCACCTCTGCATTGCTAGATTTTTTTCTAGTCCCAGGTGCTGGATTTGGTCGTTTGATAGTATTGTCAACAGAAAAAGCCACCCCTGGTTGGGCAGCACTGGAGTCCTTCTTTCCATCTTTGGCATCTTTCCCTTTGGTCTTAGGTTCTTTTTCTTTGCTCTCTTTCCCAAAACCTCCAGAGGCTTTTGCCTCCTTTTCTCTTTCCTTGGCTGATGGTACTTTGGGATCTTTCTCTTTAGAGTCTTTTTCTTTTCCTAAACTACTACTCATGGTGATTCAAGCTTAGGCAAAAACTACATGAAATCCTTTTATTTTATTTGCCAACAACAAAAACTGAAATTCAAAGATGAAGAGACTGAGACACTACAGAATCAAAAAAGATGTCGGCTTGAAGAAGTAATCCCCATGGAGTAACAGCCAACTGTTACATGGTGGATCTAAAAGCACTATGCCCATTTCTGATAACTCATTCCAATTGGTAAAATGGTGCCGGTCAATCACTGATTCATCAAAATTCCTGAAATATAATACAGAGAATATTAATACTTTAGACTATAATTTATATTAAGCAAATGGACTATGAAAAACAATCATACTGATAAATTCGCCATTTTCCTATGATATGATATAGTATATATCGAACACTTATTATGCAAAATTCATTGACAAAACCAAATTAATACGGTGGGCCCTAACTTCAAAGTATTTACAATCTAACAGAAAGATGATAAAAATACAAGTTGCTATAGTAAAAAACTTTGTAACAGCTGAAAAGGGGGAAAAATCACTGCAGCTGATTATTGAGTATTCTCTATGTACAAACAAGCACTAGAATAAGGAATTTACAAATATTAACTCATTTAATGCATTTAACGGCGCTATGAGATAAACTGTTATCTCCATTTTTATAAATAGGGACACTGAAGCACAAAAATATTTTTAAGTAACTAGTTTTGTGATCCTGAAAAAGTGACAGAGCTGAGATTTCAATGTAGGTAGATTCCACTGCTTACATTCCTAACCACTACAACTGAAACTGCTCTATCTGCAACTAATCACCAGGTAGCTTTAAGTAACAGAAAGGATTTCAAAGGTGATGATGACAGAATGGAGAACAGTCTGTTGAAAGAACAAAATGAGCAAAGTGAAAAACGTGTGTGGAGAACGGCAAATAGTTCAGGAAAAAGGGTATTATGAATGTACACTTAAATAAACACTCCAGGTGATTCTAACACAGGTAGATGTAGGTAAGTTTACACTCCTCAAATTTTTATTAACTTTCACAAAAGCAATATATTTTTGTCCTTCACATATACTCATTTTTTTTTCTGTTAGGATCTGTATTTTTATTAAATAAAACTGTAATAACATTTTTGAGTGTCAAAAAACTAAACACACCCATTCCCCATCCTGAACATGTCAGTACTAAAGCAACTGAGTATTGGAGAACAAGGTGGGCATCCACCCCAGTGAGAGCACAAGGTGAAAAGTCGAAACGTCCCACAGCAAAATCAGAGCACAGGCAGACTAAAAGAAGTTATGAGTACAGAAGACGTATCCCATCAGAAATTTCTGAGCCTGGGTGAGATGAGAAAAATAAACCCATAAAGGGGCAGCTCAATTGGGGGATGTGAGAGCCCAAGCAGGATAAAGTGGCTATCAACATATGTTGGCAACTTACAAGAGGTATCAGAGGCCAAGTGAGGTGGGGATGGTGTTCTCACAAGAGGATGGCTCAGTATGGAGAATCAGACTCTGAATGGGCTGAGAAGAACATCCACAGACAGTGATGGACCAGTGTGGGATACTGGAATCTCAGAGGGATCAGTGAGAAAGATGTCTACATGGAGAGTTAAGAATACAAGTAAGGTAAAGAGGGCATCCATGAAATAAATACTGTGCTAAAAAGTGGGCAAGCAATTTGCAGAAGGAAATACTTAAATGCCCAATAAGTATTGTTTCAAAACTATTCAATATCATTAGTAATTAGGGAAATATGAAGAGACCGTACTGCCATCAGGTTAGCAAGTATAAAAGTCTGATAAAACCAACTGTTGTTAGAGAATATGGAGCTGAAAAAACTCACTCTGCTGGTAAAAGTATCAAGTATTAAAAATACTTTGGAAAGCAATTTGGCAAAAATCTTATTAATTTGAAAATACCCATTTCTACACATTAGATCCGTCAATTCTACTTCTAGGTATTTTTACAGTATGGAAACTTCTACACACTTACATAAGGAGCCTCTGTGGCAAGGTCATACTACACAGTGTAAATATCACTAAGCCTATAGGAAGTAACATGGACAAATCTCAGAAACCATCGTGAACAGAAACAGAAACATGTAAGTTGCAGAATGATACAAAAAGTTCAATTTATAGTTTTAAAACATACAAAAATATGTTGTTTGTGCACAATAAAATATAAAGATTAGACATACATAATGAGTTGAGAAATATCAAGTTTAGGACAGTGGTTTCTAAGCTATAGTTAAGGGTAAACCCAAGGTAAGGTCGTATGCTAAGCCAATGTTTGGTAAGTTGACTCAGAGTCCAAAGTCATGTTTCCATTTTGAAGCAAATGCTCAAGTGAACTTTGGGTTCCTCCCCTGGCTATCTGAAAGATCTAGAAAGGTGTCTTCACTAGTCATTAGAAGAATATTTTAAAATACACTAAGAAATCATGATATATCTATCAAATTGATGAAAATACAAAAAAGAATAGTGTTGGTGAGGATACAAAGAAATGGACACTCTTAAAGTCAGCTGGCGAGCACACAATCCAGAAAATCCTTTCAGGAAATGTGGCTTCTTCATAATAAGATTAATTTGGGTAGTCTTTGTTTTGAGAAAAACAAATGTATGTGAGAGTTACACATCTTTGTGAGAGCCCAGAAGAAATAAAAATATAATTCCAAACTGTTTAAGTCCTCACCCCTTTCTCTGAAAAGACAAGGAAATTACAGGTGGAGAGAAAGAGAGAGAAGAAATGGCAGAGAATAAGGTAAAGAAATGGAGGTTGAAATCAAATAAAAAATGTACTGTGAGCTAAAAGACTTTGGACTCTATAGATTGTTCATCTAGAACCTTATAAGGACTACATGGTGGACATCAGTATGAAATAGATATGCATTCTGGGCCTGAATGACCTGGAAAGAAAGTTATGTGTCTTCATGGGCCTCAGGCTGCAAGTACTGAAGAAAGACAGATTTGTCTTTAAGCCCTCAGCTAAATCTTTTCCCAAAGACAAACCTCCACTCTTTCTTTTACCTGTCCAATCCTAACAGTGTAAGACTTGTTATCTCAGTTTAGGTTGAAGGATTATATTCTATCCCATGATTACATTTGATTTCCAAAATAACCCTGTGATGTGGGCACCCCAAGTAGTGTTATTCTTATTAACAGATGAGTTAACCAAGATTTATGAAAGTCAAATTATTTGCCCAATAACATGGTATGAATCTCACACCACCACCAACTAGTAATAGCAGATATTTGAGTACTTAGTACAGGACAGGCACTGTGCTAAGTGCTTGTAGCAGTTATCTCATTAATTCCTTGCAATAATTCTGAAGTAGATTAATCCCCATTTACAGATAATGAAACTAAGGCTCAAAAGGAATCAAATGACTTGTCAAAGAACACACAATCAGAACTGGCAAAATCACAGGACTAACATAGTTCTGACTCAAAACCCATGTCTTAACCACTATACTATTTCAGAATATATTAGATAAAAAAATCATATAAATAATCAGGATTAAATTCATTAGCAAGGAAATTTTGTGACAGAACAAGATTTGGAAAGTTAGGATTCTTTCCATAGCCTGAGGAAAAACTGGCTAAAAAGAGCCAATAAAATACTAAAAAAAATCTTAAATATCTTTAAAAAATTATCCCTCTCCCCATCTAAGACCTAATCCTATAAGTCATATTGGTTCTTTACTGATTATTCTGGCGTTTAAAAGAGAAATTTCTTCCAATAATATATATGTCTCAATGCATAATCCATATAACCTTGAATTCAATTATTTTTACTGAGTGTTATCTTTCTGAAAGTATGATAAAAAGAATATATTTTATAAATTGGTTTAAATTCAGCACCATAGATTTTAATTCTATAATCATGTAGATCCACTCTTCCATTAAGAATAGAATATTTACATAAATGTTTCCATAACTGACCACTAGGGAAGTGATGATGCAACTCAATTTAGAAAAGAACCTGACTCATACATCCTTGGTCCACACACCTATTTTTAAAAACTAGCACTGATTATTCCTTAGTAGTAATATTAAGAGTACATGCATATTTTAAAACTATTTTTCTCTTGCCTAGGAGAAAGAATAATTCAGATTAGTGGGGGCGGTACTGGATGTCCAGAGACTTACTTGAGGAGTTCCATCTATTTTAAATTTGACCCATCTTAAATCTAACTCAATCTCTACATTCAAGTCTCATGTTATATAATGCTATTACCTAGTTATTTCTATCTCAAAAGGAAGTGATTAAAAGTAATATATAGAAAAGAAAATATAGCATTAAAAAAAAAAAAAAGACTAAAAGACCTGGAGCTGTAGATCTGGGTTCCAAATCCCTTGATAAATTATAATGTAACCTTGAGCAAACGCTATTTGTAAACCTCCATTTTTTTTTTAATCTAAAAAACAAGTTTGGGGGCTACATGGTCTCACAGGTACCTTCAAGCTCTAAAACTCCTGCTAAGTCTTAACAAAAAGCAGTTTCAAAGACCAATTTTGGGTGTTCTAATAGTAGGTACTCAAAAATTACTTTCAGACTGGAAGATCAATTCTAATAAACTATCCATGTCAAAACACAGACTCTTCAGATTACAGAAAAAATACTACCATAACTAATTATATTCTGAGTACATCTATATATTAGGACAGCAATGATCATTTATGCATATTAAAAAGCTTATTGGGTCCCCATGGTTACAGGTAATCATGACTGTCATGGAAACACGTTTTGGGGTACTCTAACAAATGTTAATCTGAAAATGTTCAGTAATACATTCTCAGCATTTCCCAAAATCTATTTCTACAACATCTAGTTCCATGGTCAAATAGATTTAGAATAAGGCATTTTTCAAACAAAATTATACTGCATCTTTATAGCAGAAATTATCAGTGCTTTTCATAGAGTACTCTGTGAATAAAATATACAAGATTTCCCAAATTTGGTTATATACTAGTTATCCAGATTCTTCATATTAAAGATATTAATACCTTCTATGTATTTTGAGGATATTAATATATGTCACAAATATTTCCTCTCTGTTGATGGTTTTTCTTGTAACAATCATATCATTCATAACTATATATAAAATATTAAAAGTCTAGAATAATACCCATCAAATGATAGCAATGTTTATCTTTGCATTTTAGAATGGTTGACTTTTATCTCTGTATTATTTAAAAAATGTATACAGTAAGTATTCAATCCTTTCATAATCAGTGATAGTTTGGTTATGATGACTTATAAACTGGGAAAGGATAAAGGTAATTAAAAATTTATTTTAAAAGAAAACCTGAATGTATAATTCAAGAGAAGGTCAACATAATATCAAAACCCATTTAAATTAGTCCATGATATTATGTCTATTGTGATGGAAGTTCTCTCGTCATACTGCTGAATAAACTGTGTGGACCGCAAAAAAAAAAAAAAAAAAATCAGTCCATGATAGCCCATGAAGAACTAAATAATATCCAGCACTTCAGATATGAATTATAATATACACTGTTTTCACAAGAATTCAAAAGTGCATGGAGTGATATGATTCACTGAAGTTATAAACCAAGATTTTGGATATTGGCCGTTCAGAAAACCAGTTTTTTCTCCAATTAAAATATTTAAATTTTTATAAACATAAAAACTATATTTTCATTCAGTCAACTTTTATTTAATACATACTAAGTGCCATGCACTGTTCAAGATGCTAAGTATGCAATGATAACAAGGCACAGTCCTTGCCTGTTGTAAGCTTACAAACAAGTGGAAAAGGTAAGAATATGGTGTGGTAAGAGCTGTTGAAACACAAAAAGGCGGCACTTAAAGCAGGCTTGGAGGTCGGGAGAATCAGTTAAGACTTCTTTAAAAAGATAACAGCTAAGGAGAAATCAACTAAGAGGGTAGGAGGGGGTCAGGAATCCTGAAGTCATCCTGACTCCTCTCTCCTTCAACTCAGCACCTAAGAAAGAACACAGATTTCACCAAAACCCATTCATTCTTCTCCTCAAATCTCTCCAGACTCTTCAACTTCTCTTCATTCTCACTGGCACACCCCTGCCCCAGGGTACACTGAATTCCCTCCCCTAAAGCTTTGTAACTGGACTTTATAACATCCACTCCCCCAACCTGTTCCTAACCTAATCACTACAGTAATTAGAGTGATCTTTCAAATACTCAAATTTAATCAGGTTACTGTCCAACTTAAAACACTTGGTGGGGAGAGTGGGTGACTCCCACAAACACAGCCCTCGGGATAAAACCCAAAATTCCTAGCAGTAATTACCAAGTCTTTCAAGATCTGGCCCCTGCTTACTTCCTGCTACAACTCTGCTATTAACCAACTAGCATCCTCTGGTCAGATCCCACGGCAGGCTGTGCTATTTCTTGCCCCTAGGACTTTGGAGAAGCTATTTCCTTCTGCCAGACACAAGTTTACAGTTCTTCACTGAGCTAACTCCCATGTACTCTTCAGTTCTCAGCTCAGAAGTCTGAGCCCCCTTTCCTGATTACTCAAAAGCCTTTCTGAATACCCCCTCCTCAATGCTCCCACTTAAAACTTCCTCTATCAGAATATGTATCACACTGTATTACACCTGTCAGATTATAGTTGTCTGATTCCCTCATTTAAAGTAATGGGAAAATAGGGACCCTTCTTTTTCAGTTGTATCCTGTGTATTCTAGTACTCAGAAATAACGCCTAGCACATATAGCAGTTATATTTATTGAAAGAATTATAAATATTTAAGTTGGTTTTACCTATCTTATTAGACAGCAGTCTCCTTATAAAGAAGCAATTTTTACTCTATAAACTGCTCTACAACTTAAAAGATATTATGAACTTTTAATTAGGCACACAGAAAGTACTCAATAAACACTTGTTGAAGACAGTTGAACAATAAGCCTTATCCCATGCATATTTTAAGTGAAATATAATTCCTATATTTCACTTAAAATTAACTCTAAATCACTCAAATTTAATATGGATGCCTAAAGGCAAGATTTCATTTATATTTTCCTTTGTTTCTAAAGATCTGAAATACTCATTCTTTTAAGTAACTTAACAAAAATAAACTGCTCTCCCCTCCAAAGCACATAAAGCTATATATTTTTGTAGTTTAAGAATTAAAAAAAGAAAAAAGGAATCCTCAAAATTGGAAGACCCAAGATCAAGAAAGCACCCCAAATTAACATCTTCAAGGGAAAGTCATTTTTTAGAGAGAAATAAAAAACACATCCTTAGCAGCATGAGTAACCTGAGGTAAGAGTATTTTTCATGGAGGCTAAAGAAATAGCTGTGTGTGAACTATGTCAAGAGTATATATAACTCACAGTACTTTCAAATTCATTCACTGAACTTTTTTTCCCTTTGGTGAGGAGGCAAGACGAAATAGTATGGACTGACATGGAGAAAGAAAGGGCTAATTCTTTATGTAGTAAGTAGCAAACACATGAGAGTTTTTCAGGAAATCTGTGTTCCTTCTTATGAGAAAGCATAAGACTGACTTTGTAATTTTGATTCTGGGCAAACAAAAATTTTTAGCAAAGAACTGAAAATGCCTATTTACCCAACCCACAATATAAGCCATAATTGAGATTACAATTCTGTTGTGCAACACTTCAACTCACCATATATATAAATTACAAGACTCTTCAGTGAATTCTCAAAATAAAAGGCAGGGATGGGGTAGGGGAGACTTAAATGCCTCAATATAACAAGATATAATAGTAAACATCAAACTGACCAAACATTATCTGAAATGCTCTTATGCCGCAAAAACTCTCCAAAAAAGATTTACTTATAAATATTGCTCAAACTGCCTTTCTTGCCAAGGAACTCAAAACATTTCACACAAAACCTAAGTATTTCCAAAATACATTTGACTCTTCATTTACCATGGGCAAATTGGCAATAAATCAAAAAGTTGGTTACTTATCAGTATAAAGCAAAAGACAGAAAATGTAATTTCTATCTTAGGTTAATCACACTAAGATGACTATAGTGTTCAATAAAGTATTTTCAACTTAAAAAACAAATGATTTTCAGTACTTTTAATCTAAAAATTAAAGTAATTACATTTAACTGATGTGTATTTGTGTATAAACCCACACATTCCTTCACTAGGTCTTATCTGATTATAAATCCTTTCCATTACTCACTCTATAAACTATTTATCAGAAACTGTCAGGAAAAATATAATCAAAAATAAATGTGCTACATACATAACAAGATTAGAGGTGTGTGTGGTCTCAAAGTAGGTACCTTACATTTAAGAATCAGTATTTAGAAAGTTGCCATGATTATAAAACATCTTTCTCACGTTTATATTGTCCATTTTGAGACTATTTAGATGAAGACCCTATGCTCAACTAATTATTTTATTTATCTACTTATCCTGACAGTTGTTAAAATAGGATTTACATAATGCACTTGGGGCTTGAAAAATGTAATCTCACTTATTTCTGTATTAAATTTAAATATCCCAAAGCAAAAAGTCTTTCCCATATAAGATCAAAAGAAACAGAGCAGCCAGGCCTAATTTAACTTAACGTTAATAAAGAATTTCTCCCATCAGAAGCTATTCAAAGAAAGGCAGCCCTTGCTTATATTTCTGAGTATACATAAAAGAATATTTTATTATTTTTGTAATTTATCACATTAAACATAACCAGTTCCCAACTAGTATGTACTACCTACTACCTTATGACTATAATCACAAAATATGATTCCCACAAAAGTTTACAAAAGCTGTTATGTCAAACTTCTTATACCACAGACGTAAACTATTTAATAATTTGTAGGTAGCAGCAAGTGATGTATTATTGAAATTGTGCCAGAATGAAAAAAATATATATTATTTGGCAATACTTAATTTTAATTACTCTCAGAAGCAACTCAAATATTATCAAATTGTTGGTTATGAAAACCAGTAATGGTAAAGTTTAGAAAGAGATGAACAAATTAACAAATTGTTTTTACTTTTAGCACATGACTCTACCATTTGTGGATTATCAATTTCCAAAGAATATTAATAAAATATAGCAAAACTCCAATTATATTAAATTTCAACTTTCTTTGATGAAATAAAAATCTTCAAGATCTTGACACAGGACCCTTATTATTATATTGATTATTACTATATATATGAAAAGGTCAGGGCTAACAGTTTCAGTTGAGATAAGGCCAGGTAAGTTTTTTACATTTTTGTATATGGATGATTAGTCGTGTATTGAGGAATCACTCTCAGAGCTAACTCTACAAGAATTATATAGCTGACTTTTTTGAGTCCTTTCTTTTTTTGTACCATAAAAATCTTTAAACTGAAACATTTAACTTTAATATCCATTTGCAGATGTTACAATTAGTGCAGATCAACTCAGTCCTTTTTTTAATTAGCAAAATAAGCTGGTAAAAGTATGTTTTATCATACACCTTTACAACCATACTTTCCTGAACAATGTATATTAACTAGCAGATTTCATTCTTTACAGTTAGTTTCTAATCACTTTCGGTATCTGGTTCTCATAGACGTAATGCTGCAAGGTTTGGGTTGCACAATATTCTGGGGGAAATGTTTAAAATTATTTCCACTAAACTTTTTAAGCCATCTATACAAGCATCAAGGAAATGTTTATATCACAGTTGTTAAATAAAAATTTACTAAATTTTAATAGAAATTAAAGATTGTTTTGTTTCCAAAAAAAAAGTGACTCCATTTTTAAAGTCATTTTTCTCAAGCCTTAAAACAATTCTTCCTTTTCATGTCTTATTTGTATCCTAAAACATTACCACCTGATTTATGTCACTCACTGACCATAATTATATATGATCATCTTTAGGTCCTTAGAGCCCAATGCATAGCCTAACACAATCTCACATATTTTGGGGCTTCAATAAACTTTGTTCCTGTCCCAGATACTCATGTTCTAAGTGTACTACTATAAGCTATTATATAACAGGAGGTGGGGAAAATTAAAAAATACTGCAGCACTACAAGCCATTTAGCATGCTGAGTTCCCACAGTTGTTCAGTGGGTGTTCTGAAACTAGGCCATATTTCTAGTATTAAGAATTTCAAATCACTACTTCCAAAGTACAGAAATAACTGTCTTTGAGATTAAATCATAAAACCTTACTATTTTAAGCTGCCTAGTATGTAAGCACCTCATTTCTGAGTTTAAAACTGTAATTAATACATGGTAGAAAAACTAATATTTGTTTTAGCAACAAAACAAATTATTAGCTCTTCTACCTATCCTTCTATATTCATAGAATTCAATAGATTACAATATTAAGATAAAATGCAATTTATTTGAACCAGAACTAAAGCAAAATTTTATTCCAGAAGATATGTAAAACAAAATTGATTTAAATATAATCTATTTCAGGGCACTCAATCTGTTGGACAGCACATATGTCTAGCAAAGAAATAATTATGACCTCCAATCTAATTTTTCCAGTCCAGGTTACCAGGAAATGCCAAGAGAATAAAGCTTACTCTCTTTAACAGACAAAGTAAGAGTTGCAGAAATATGCCATTTTGTCATAGCATTGCAACAGGTATGTTTTCATTCAACAAAGATGAAGAAAAACACGTTGTTACTCAATTTTACATATTTCACAGAAAAGTAAACAAAGACACACATGACAGGTATAACATCTACTTCTACAAACTGTAAGGTCATAATATTATACTATACTGATCATTATTTGCCTCTATTTAATTTTACTCAATACTTATGGTGCCTACTATATTTCACCTCATTAAACAAATCTTTCCAATAACAAAAGCATAACACATTAAAATTTTTTAATTGTATCATTTTAGATGGAAACCTTTCTGAAATACAATACATGGTCTTGTGTCATCTTTAACAAAATTTACCAAAAGCAACTACTCTCTTCAACATCTTCATTACTGCTGCACTGTTCTATATATAAAACAAATGGTGCCCTGATTCTAAATAGGTGTACCACAACACTAAGTTGCCTTAAATTAGTATTTTTAAAAAGTCCTGTGGCTGCATTTTGTTTTCCCTCTGCTCTTATTTTCAACTCTCTTACGGTCTAGGAGTATCCCTGTCCTATTTACATACGGATACCAAACTTTTTAATTGTACATTATGAGGGAGTAAAAAAACACTGAATTAAGGTCCGAGCGGTTCTAAAGGAGAAAATGTGTCATAGCAAAAGCACTATGACATCTCCCTGTCCTTTTTAGTGGCCTGTTGTTTTGGAGTTCTAGACTATTAATTTAAGAATTTTCTATTAGGAGTCTAGACATTGTATACTGGAGAAACAGTAAAGACAGACGTACTTAATGCTTGCCATGAAGCTTATAGTCTAGCAAAAAACGAACAAACATTAAACACATCATTACAAAAATGATGAGTGGTATAAAAGGGAAGTACAGGTGCTAAGGGACCTTTAAACAGGAGAATCTATGGAGTGCTCAAAGAAGGTCTCCCAGAGGATGAGATACTGAAAGTTGAAGGGGATCAGGAGGTTAGCTAAGTGAAGAATACATGGGGTTGTATCCAAGGAGATTATAACAGAAAGTTTTAGGTTCCTAATAAATTACCATGAGATAAATTAGATACTATAACATTTATAAGGTAACTGGTAAAATGTGAAAAATTTTTAAAGAAATTTCTCTATTTTCTATAATGAAAATAACTAAAAGGATCAAAACCCCTCCAAAGAAAAAAGAAAAAAAAAAGAAAAAGAAAAGCAATATTGAGAATGTTTTAACATGGGAAATCTATGGTACTACTGTATACTTTGTGGGGAATGGAGTTTGGGATGGCAAAGGCAGCTTCACTGTGCCCTTGAAAAAGAATTAAATCATATTGCATAAAAAAATTACTTAATATTCAAGTTCAAAAAACTTTTAAATTATATAACATGCGAAGACTTCTACCAGGATAAAACTGCTGATTATATAGTCTGACTTACCTCAAAGAAAAAATAGCATTTTAAAGTAAGTTTGGAAGGAGGTTGTTTTTAATATTCTCAAAGGAGTGAATTTTAAATGACTATATGATAGAAAATCTATCATGAGTTCTAAGAAAATCATAAATGTTACTCTTAACAGGATGCATAAATGCTGAGAAAAATAAACATAAATACTAAATACAATTTTGAAACACATTATCATTATCTAAGCCTGGGAATTATTTCACATCAGGCTGATACATTCATGTATTTAACTAAAGTATTAATAAATTATTTATTTTGTTAAGTTTAAAAAAATAATTTGTAGCAGCTCCCCAACATTAATGCAGATCTATGGGCTCAAGGTCCAAATTAAATTAGGCACACAAGAAATAACAATCTCTAAAAATATGACCTTTAATAAAAGCCTACTATATCACCTAAAATATTAGGTCATACATGGAATCCAAACTGCCACTCACCTGCAAGTCTCCAAATGGACTTTAACATCTCTAACGCCTATGCTTTTTCCAACCTCTACCCAGCCTACTTATTCCTCAAGAGTTAGTTCAGACCTAATCCTCCAGTAAGTAGTGCTGGTTATACATGTAGTTTCGAGTTTTAATTCATCTGAGGTCTCCAGTGTATACTGCTATCAAAGCACTTGTCACACTAAAAAATTAACTACTGATTTGTCCAGTTCATGCAACAAAATGAACTTAATGAGAGCAGGAAACATAGCATATTTATCTCGGCATACCCAGAGACTGGGACATACATGGCAGTCAGGAGAAGGTTTGTGACAATGGGTATGAGACTGCAGTTAGTAAAAAACAGTTACAGAACAAAATTTAAACGTTAACATAAAGACAATTTTGCAAAACTGAAAATCTTGAAAGCAGAAAGGTGTGTTGTACAACACAAAACTAAAAACTGAGAAAGCCCAAATTCAACTGATAAAATTCACTCCAAATTCTAGACAATATCAGTGTCAAACCAATCATTTCCATTTTATCTCCAAGGTATTAGAAAAAAACTAAAAGAAAAAAGATTTATCTTTGTTAATTGTAAACTTAATTGTAGAATTTATAAACAGTATCTGAGGGCATATTAAGTGCTTAAATAGTGAGTGCTGACACTGCTGTAAACATGAGAAGACAGACATGTCAAATCCATCTTTCAGGTTTATTTCACATAGAGACCAACTATTCTCTTTAAAGGTCTCATCATGTTTTAGCTGCAAGTAATAAGTTCATTCTTCCTGATAAAAGACCCCTTTCCTTTTGTATGCACTACTTTTTGCAACCAGTTCTGATCTTTAGAGACGTTGCAGTGAGATATATGGTGTGAAATCTAATTAGATCTTTCAAATCTTTATAATGGGAACTTCATACTTTCTCAAAAAGCACATATGTACCAAGATCTCAAGTATTAGAACTTTGTATTTTTGTATTATTTTTCAAGTATTAGAACTTTGATTTGCTAAAAGGTTTTGAACTGAGAGAAATACCCAACAAAGACAGAATGAATAGTTTACCTTAAAATAATGTGACTACATATTTTAGAACACAAATCAGTCTCTCAGACTTATGCATGTTCCTTTCAACCTACACTGATTGACAATTACATTTCAGAACACTATATCAAGTTCAAGCACACCACAGGTAACCTTGTAATGTAAACATTTTTCAAATTTTAAAAGTGTGGACAGAGAGGTAGGAAAATAAAAAATTTTAACTACTATATAAACAGAGAAAATATTTCCAGAAAAATCTTTAGGGCATAACTTTGATGCAGTATAACAAGCAGACAAAATTCAGAAGACAGGTATAACAAGATAACAAATTATATATATATAAATATGTATATGAAAGACTTAGCCTTAAATTATAATATGCCTAATGGATAATATATAATGTATATAACGTGACAATAAACAAAACTAGCAACCAATTTAATATTTGCAGTACTCATTTCTCAAGTACCACATAAAAGTAAATATATCAGTCTGCTGATAACTGCAGCCAATTTCTAACTAATCAATAACAAAATATTTATGAATTTCCTTCTAGTCTTATTGAGAAATGTAAAAGTGTTCATTTTATATCTAAGTTTCCTCTCTTTAACTGATATTTTATAAACTAGTTCAAGAACACTTCCAGCAAGACCAAGTTATAAACCTCAGAACTCAATGAAGGACTTGTGGGTCAATTTGTTTGGTTGTTATCTTTTATTGTTTTTTTTTTTTGGGGGGGGGCTCTAGTTTTCTTTTTGGATTCCTTTCTATTATAAGCATAGATTTTATGCTTTTTCATATATGAATGATACATGAATGATATAGTAAACTGAATTCTCAAAATATATTTTCATTTAAATTTAGCCTTTAACCTCCAAAAAATATTAATCTTTGTATCTGCAGATACAGGTTAGAGTATATTTTTTAGTTAAAAAACACAACAGGTTATTTTTATATTTAAATATCATCTTACTAGAAAAAAATCTGAAAATTACTTAAATTGTTTAAAGAACACAAGTCCTACAGAAATATTAAATTACACAACAGACATTGATAATCCAGCGTATCTTCAAAACAAATATGACTGTAATTTAACTGCCTGGAAAATAAAGAATTTCAATTTTATTCACTCTTCCTCCACAATCCACATGGGTAAGCCAAAGCAAAATATATATATATATATATATATATATATATATATATATATATATATATATATATATATATAAAAACCCACAGTTATTCAGAAACCATCCTTGGGAATATTCTACAGATAATTCCAGTTTATGTCTCTCTGTACATGGAACAAGCACTGTCTCAAGACACTGAAGAAACAGTAATATTTTAAAAGCATAATTACAGCAAGCCTAACAAAAGAATTTATAATTTTGTTGTTCTTTTCAAAAAGAGAAACGTTTCAAATTTCTGACAGGTTTGTAGTTCACAAGTTGTGTGTGGCTCTTACTTGCTACAATTATCAAAACACAGCTCTGATTGACTTTCTGAATATGGCAGTTGAAAAACTAAAAATAATCCTGTTGCAAGCTATTAAGGTATCTCTTAATATTATTCTTTAATTAATAAAAATTTATAAAAATAAGAGAAAAATTTAAGCACTTTAAAATTATATTAACGATGAGAAATCAGAAAACAATGCCAACCTGACATAAATGTAGTTTCTTCGAAAACTGAAAAAACACCTTGGGGAAAAAGTAGTAACTAGAGATAGGACAGGTCGTGTCTCGAAACTGGCATTTCAAGAATATAGTTTTAAAAAGAAATCCTACCATTTGCTACAACACAGATGGGCCTTGAAGGCATTATGCTAAGTGAAATAAGTCAGACAGAGAAAGACAAATACTATAAGATCTCACTTAGATGTGGAATCTAAACAAACAAAACCTCATAGAAAAAGAGATCACACTGTGGTTACCAGAGGTGGAGGATGGGAGGTTGGGGGCGAGGAATTAGAGAAAGGTGATAAAAAGGTACAAACTTCCAGTTACACCGTAAGCACTAGGGATGTAATGTACAACATGATGACTATAGCTAACACTGCTATATGACGTATAGGAAAGTTGTTAAGAGTAAATCCTAAGAGTTCTCATCACAAAGAGAATTTTTTTCCTTTTTTTAAAATTGTATTTACATGAGAAGATAGATTAACTGAACCTATTGTGGTAATTATTTCACAATATCTGCAAATTAAACCACCATGCTGTACACTTTAAACTTATATAGTGACCCATGTCAATTAATTCTCAATAAACTGGAAAAAAAGTAATTTGTTGTACATGTTAGCTTTATATTACATTTAAGCCATCTGAAAGTTACAAACCTTAAACAAAGCTTTTATTCATGTTCGTAGTCTATATTTCAAATGTATGTTCATAATTAAAGTTTTACAGTGTACCTTATGTCCAAACAAGTATATAAAAGATTTATCAGGTTCAGTCTAAGTTCCACATGTAGGAAACAGTCATTTACATTCTTCATTCCTAAAAATTCTGTCACTGTCACACAGAAAAACCTCAACACGTAATATATTCAAACTATAAATATAAGCTTACAGAATGTTACTAATTGTACCCAATAGCTAAATCTCTTCAAATACAAAGTAACAAATCATTTTAAAGGTTATGACATACAAGGGTGAGGGCAGAAATTAGGACACTAATAAATTGAGGTCTTTAAAATTAAGACAATTTTTTCAGTGTTGATGCTACATTTAGATACAAAAATACTTGGTTACACAAATGTACTCTAAGATTCTGAAAAACATAACAAGTATTAAGTTTTAGATACAGTAATCCCTCGGAGTTGATACTAGAAGCTGCTGACATTTAAGAAGTGTACAAAACTGCACAGGTGTAAGCTTAGATATAGACTGTTGATAGTTATGATGGAGGCAAATACTATACAGTCCACATCTGCAACCCAATTTTGCTTCAGCATCCCCAGAGACTTAGAAAACATTTCTTTGGGTAGGTTGCAAAACATCGCTTCCTCTTTTATTCTCATCACCCCCATCATGCTACAAAGCAACAGACAAGAAAATCGAATCAGCAACTGTTAAGGGCTGAAAGCTTAAAACACACACAAAAGCATCTTCTTTCCAGCTCCCAAATCGGTATTCATTTCACCTGTTTGTAAATCCATACTAACACAGTAACACTAACCCTCTGCTGATATCAAGGGGGAAGGGCAATTAGTGGTCTGGAGTCATTATTCTTTTACCTAGGCAAGGGGCGGGGGAGGAGGATGGTACAAAACAATGGATACTGAGGGGCAGGAGTAAAATCGTTTTGTCCTGAAGCCTCTAGCGTAGAGCTGGGATTGGGGGGTGCGGCGGGGGGGTTAGAGTACTTTTCCTCTATCCCTAAAAGCTACCGCGAAATAGATGCCATCAGGCATGTCCAACAGGGCAGTCTTGGATGTCTACAACTCGTTTCACCAGGCAACACACCCAAAACCTACTCACCACTCTTCAGCGAAGGGAGAGAAGACCAGGAGAGCGTGGTGGGCTTAGGAGCGAAGAAAGACCCCACCCCGTACCACGACCAGGGACCCCGCCAACGATTTACACGCCCTCCCGGACGCCCACGGGTCGTCCAGCAGCCTGGGCGAGAGAGCTCAGGGAGCCAAGTGCAACAAGACCGTACCCCCCAGACGCCCCCGGCCCTCGCCCTCGCGCCGGCTCGCCCTCGCCCAGGCGCTGTCCCGGCCGCCCGCCGCCACCGCAGGCCTGGCCCGGGTCGCTGTCAGAGCCGGCCGGCTTGCTCTTGGAGCTCGACTCCGGGCCCCCACACGAAAGCGGGCTCCCAGGGCCCAGCCCTCCTGGCGACAGCACCCAGGAAAGCGGCGGCAGCGGCGGCGGCGGCGGCGCCTCCCAGGGCCCCAGCCCCTCGGGCCTCGCCCCGGCCCCGCCGGCTCGCGCCTGTCAGGGCGCGCGGGGCCTCCCCCTACCGACAGCCAGCCGGACCGCTCGACGGGCAGGAAGGCAGGCAGGAAGAACCGACCCACAGGCACCCTCCCGCCTCAGCGGTCCCTGGTTACCGTCAGGAGCCCCGACTCCACCATCCTCTTCTCTCGCCCTCCTTCCTCCTCCTCCTCAGAGGCGACGCTGCCCAACCGCCGCCCCCCGCCCGCCCCTCCCCCACTCGCCCCGCCCAGCCCCGCCCGCCCCTCCACACACTCTCGCTCCTCCAGCCCCGCCCCACCCCTCCGGCGCTGGCCGGTCACAAGCCGGGGAAGAAAAGCAGGCGGGGCCAGGGAAATCGACACCGCCCAATCAGAGTGAGGCCCTGGCGTCAGTGACGCTGCCCAATCAGAGGGAGTAACCCTTTTTCTTTTCTCCGCCGCTCCACGCCCTCTCCACCGCCCACTGGGCGCCACGGGCTAGGCGGGCCATCGAGTAAGCCTCCAGGAGGGTAGAGTGACGACTCAACGGAAATTGCCGCTGAAGCTAAGGCAGCCATAACTGATAATGGCAACGCAGTTTTCTGGCTTCCCGTCTCCACTGTGACGTAGATTTCCCTTACCCTAATCTCTCCGTTGCCCTGGGCAACAGTTGAGCCGTAGGGAAGAGAAGCATCGGTAAGTAGGCCCAAAAAGGGGCCAGGGGTGACCAGACATCCCATGTTTAACAAGTTATTTAATATTCGGGACTACCTGCCCGGGTTAGGGGAGAGGAGGCAGCAGGTTTCCTGGCCTTTAGTGTGCTGGGACGTCTGGTCACTTACCTAGGTGGACAAGAGTTAGGGCTCCGAAAATCCCTGTCCTGACCGGAAGTCGCATTTGGCACTTCTGAATGGGGTCACGGCGGAAGGGTGGGAATAGCCTGAGTCCCCCGCTCCCCAGGGAGTGCACATTCCGACTGGAGTCGTGAAGTAAGTTGAGTGTCTCTCGGACTCGACCTGTGGTGCAGGCCTGGGTCGGACGGTCCCTGAGAGACAGCGCGGACAAGGCGAGCGACACTCAGAGCTACTTCCGCTGGAAGAAGGTTTTCTTTCCGGGCCGGCCAGGCGGTGGCCCGCCCTCCTTCCGCCCCTCTGAGGTTCCCTGTTGGGGCGAGGACGCTCGGTTGGCTCCTCCTTTCCCAGCTGCAGCCAGACGGTTCAGGAGGGGTTTGGGTGCGGTCCGGCGGGCGGTGCCCTAACTCTGGCCAGGAGCTCCTGACCACGCCTCCGCAAGTTCCAATTAAGTACTTTCACCCCCTGACCTTCGGAGGACGGAGAATTCCAGAGCTTAAGGAAATCATTTTCCATTCCCAGCTACAAAGGAAAAGGATGGTCCCCCATCACAGCGGCAACACCTCTTAAGTCTTAATTCCTTGCTTCATGTTTTCACATTCTGAGTTTTCTCCCTTTTCATTGTCCCTCCTCTCCTGGGGGTTTGTAAGCATTGCTTGCAGTTCTAGATAAAGGTAGACTGTCCGAATCCTGCAAGTCTACTATTTATTAAATTTAATGCTTGTGAATATTCCTTAAAATACAGTATTATATATGGCTCTTTACAAGATCTGTCACATATTAACTCATGTAGTTCCTTCTAAGGCTTGAATCAAAAACTGTCAGTTGGATGGCTAAAGCTGCGGGGGGCGAGCGGGGCGGGGGAGCGGAGAGAGACCAGGAGAACTTTAAGGTAAATTGAAAATTGTTTATACCCAGCCAGTCAACAACAAGGGTGCATGCCTGCCTTTTTAATTTCTACTTCCATAGCACTCATACTCCAGCCAAATGAACTACTCTTGTTTCTTCCAAGGTTAATCACTGAAGCACCAACCTTTAGTGATTCTGTATCCATGTCTTGGTTGTCCTTGGAGATATGTTTCCAGATTCTCCCCAGCAGGAAGTAATTTCCCCTCAGCTTACCTAGCACTTTTTATACTTCTTATATGACAGCCACTATTGTAACAGCTGCTTAGCTTCACTATGTTTATGCCTAAATAGAAATGGTTTGTATCAGATTAATCTGCCTATTATTTACTCTGCACATGGTATTATTTTGTTACTTACTGAAACACTGAATTTGGGGTGGTCTCCTGGATACCCAAGACATTGCCAGCAAAGTCTTATGGAACTTAAGGTTTATCACAAACTCAGCATAGTCGCTACTACTCAATCTTTTCTTAGGCTTCCCCTTTGAAGACTTTCCAACATGGTATTTCTTCCAATTCTTTTATTTAAAAAATATTCATACATAAAAAAAAGTTAAAATAATACAGTAAACATTCACATACCCATCACCTAAATCTAACAGTTGTTAACATTTTGCCATATTTCATCCTTCTCTCACACTTTTTCATTGTCATTGAACCACCTGGAAATAGGCTGCAGACACCTATTGTTAGGCAGACACCCCTAAAATTCCCAACATGTATCTCCTAAGAATTAGAAAGTTCTGCAAAACAATATCATCACAACTAAGGAAAGTAATAATTCTGTAATATTTAAAATCCAATATGTGCATTTTTCCATTTGACTCAAGAATATCTTTCTCCTCCCCCACTCCCCTGGCAAAAAGCATCAGGATCTAGTCAAGGTTTATATATTCTATTTGGGTATTGTAACTCTTTAGCCTTACTCTTAACAGTATCCCCACCCCAAGCCTTTTTTTTTTTTTTCACTTGTGACATTGGCATTTTGAAGTGTTCAGGCCAGGTCTTTGTCACCTTTTTTTATTTTATGTAATTCAGAAGTTGGTCTAGAAGCTTGATTATATTCAATTTAACATTTTTTTTACAAAAATTAATTCAAAGTATTCATACATTTCCAGTCATGATTAAGCCTTCTCAAATGCCAGCTACATCTATCCATGCTGTGAGTAGTTGAATCCATCTCACTTCTCAGCACATGTATCTTTTTGTGGTGTCCTACAAGTAAGAGTTGAGCATTTAATCCTCCTGTCTGTGTAGAATATGTGTTATTACCCTAGACTGGCAACATAGACTGCCTACCTTTTAATAAAATGTTGCTGCTTCTTTGCCTACACTTGGAGCTGATGCAATGTAACCCGCAGCAAAGTGTACTGATGTCAGCATAGTTTCATGAGTTTCAACTCATGGTACCCTAAGGACTGTTAATGAAAGATGTGTGGGCCCTGCAATTCATATACAGATGAATCTTGATGTTATCAAAGAAGATACCAAGGAAACTGCTGGCCATCTGGCCACATTCCAATTTAGGCAATGTTATTTTTCTCCCTGAAATTCTCTTGCAAGTCCTAATTGGTCCTGGTATTCTTATAATAGCTGTTAGGTAGCATTCATCAGAACCTATTAAAAAATTGCAAAATCAAGATTATACTTAACACTTAGTACATTATGAACATTCTCTGCCCAATGGATAGGGAAGTGCTTGCAGAATTTATAATCACAAAGGAAAAACCCCAAAACTGCCAAACTCATGTACTCTTCCTATCCTAGACTTATATTTCATCATGAAAGATAAGTGAAAGTAAGAAAATGCACTTAAGGGAGTGAAAGAAATGCTCTGGGAGGGCAGAAACTTAGATTGGTATAGATTGTTTTTAGCCATCATACTGAAAGTTAAGTAAAGTATTCCATCAGTCACTTCTTTTCTGTAGAAGGAAATTTGCTCATGTGAGACTTTGAAACAATTTTAAGTTGACTCCAGATTCAAGTAAGGCAAAATAATATACCACTTAAGACCAGATTTTAGAATCAGACCTGAATTTTAAAAACAGGACCATTTACTAGCTGATGACTTTGGACAGTTTACTCATTCTATTTATCATCTATTAAATGGAGCCATAAAACCTCTTTGGATTGTTGAACAGAATGAATCAAATATGTATAAAGTGCTTTAGCTTGGTGTATTGCACATGGTATGTAGTCAGTATACAGTAGTTATTAATAACTTTTAAAGCAGTGCAATTTGGGCACATAGTAGGCATTAAATATTTTTTGAGTAAGTAAATGAATCTAAGACAGTGATTCTTCAAGTTTAATATGAGGAACTTAATTAAAAATTAAATATTCTGATTCAGAGGTCTGGGGAAACTTCCAGAAAAATCTGTATTTTAAATAATTGTCCAGGGGCTTTTGATGCAGGTGATCTGAGGATCAGGCTTTAAGAAACACTGTGGAAAGTAACATTTCTTTCCCTTTCCTTGCATGCTGTTGAGATAGCTATATATCTCATGCTGAGAATGTAAAAAGCTCTTCAAATACTTTTTAAAGATTAATGGCTAACATTTTAGGACCACTTTCTAGTATTGAATTTTAAAATAGCAAAAATTATTAGAAAGAGGCATTCTGCATGAATAGGATGTGTCATTTATAACTGAATAGTAGTTTCTGCAACTTAAGTATACCAAAACCAATGGCATCATCCAGGTTCACCCAAGAACAGTTCCTGTTCTTAGGCCTAGGCACATTCCAGAAGCTAGACACCACACATTTTATTCACATGAGTCTCGATTAATTAGCCAAATTGAACATGTTGTAACATTTTTCTACTAGCAGATGCCAGATAGCAAACAGAATAGAATCTGCAGTGGTTTCCAAATACATGACACATGACGTTATTTAGCATCTCCAGATGAACATTATCAACTTAAATTAGGCACTCTGCTAGCATGTGGGGAGTTACTTGAGCATTATTACATTGTAAAACTGTAGCTGAAAAACTCTTACCTTTTTCTCACGTTAGTTTAAATTCAAAAATCTAATATGTATTTTAAAATTCATCTCTTAGTCAATCACAAGTCTTGGATTAAAAAAAATTTTTTTTAATATTTTTCCTACAGTCTTTGCTGTACCACCCACAACTAGGTAGACTGAATTTACTTAAAAGGAACTAACTTATTCAGAAAAGAAAAATATCCTGTCCTGTACATAAATGGGATTGCTTCTGGTGTATCCCTCAGTTCCTGGAGATTGTAAGTTTGCTTCTTAATGCCTATTAGTGATAAAATAGAACTGCCTGGCATGTCATATGTTGCACTGATTCTGTATTTTACTGAAATTGCATCATCAAGTGCCTGTTAGTAGCTAGGGAGGTAAAGGGAAACAGCTGTAGTGGAACCTGGAGAACTCCCTGTCCTCATCTAAAAGGGGTCTCACTTCCCAGCTACAGCCAAATTTTGCCATGTGGAAATAAAAGCTTGACACTGCCAACTTGTCAAGAGAAGCTGAAATTTGGACTTTATATGAAATCTCCTGGCTTTTAAACATTGCTTCAGATACTTTATAAACATTTAGCAAGCCAGAAAAATGTTTAACTGGATAGAGCCAAGGGCTACCAATTTATGATCTCTGTCTCTCTCACATGAAAACATGATTGGTACTTTGAGAATCTCAAAATGCTTTAGCAATGTTTTCTTTTTGCCATATTTCAGGTTCATTTACTGGTGTAGTTAAGCAACATGTCACTTGTCACCTCCATCAGAAATTCAAGATTCTTAGGTACATCAGGCTTCTATTCTCTTAATTACAATTTTAACGGTTTTTACTCTTTGCCAGCAATTTAAAAACTCATCCATATTTTTTTAGTCTTTAATTATATTATGACAGGTTCACTTTGTTATAGTTTTAAAAATATATTTAAGAATACCATTTGGCAGCAGATGCTCTTGAAAAATAAATAAAACAGGTTTTTAAAAGAGAACACCTTTAAATATGTCATGCTATCTTATAGGTACCGTGGTGTTGATGAGGATTCAAAGATTTTTTTAGAGTTACAAAAGTAGTTAACGGGAAATCTAGAACAAGTCCTTTATTATAGCGATATGAAAATTAAAACTGGAATAATAAGTGTCACACTACATTTCTAAGCACTTTCACATCCACCTTTCACTTGAATTTTGCAACCCAGGATAAATACTAAACATCTTTTATGAGAAAATCAAACCTCCAATTAGTTAAGAAACGCATTCAAGGTCACACAGCTGTAGAGCCAGAATACGGCCCTATACCCCATTTAAAGTATAAACATGAAGCAGATTGATTAGAAAAAGAGAAAAATAAACTCCAGTACAAGCTTCTGTTTTAAATCATGCATTGAATTTTACTGTCACAGCTTATTTAAAATACTTGGACCCCTGAAGCATTTAATTTCAGACTTTAACAATGAGGTTTTATACAATTAGGATAAGCTGCAGATAAATTAATGAAGGGATAAAAAAGAATTATGAAGAGCTAATGAGTGGTAGGTACACATGGAGGATAACTACTTTGACCCACAGAATGGCTTCTTGGGGCACCTAGCAAAGATTAAAATGGACTGAAGAGACTTTAGTATGAACTGGGATAGCTTTAAAAACATCCAAATCCTGTCCTGAGCATTTTTAGAAACCAAGAGTTGCGTTTGGCACCCACAGTATGTTTTCATTTTGGTATTTCTGATCCATATGTATATGCCCTAAATTAAAAGGAATTAAATTTATATTTTAGTAATCTATTCCCTTTCTCTGGCTGCCCTCTATATGACTATAGCCTACATTTTCCAAATGGCTAGATGAAAAGCTAATAGTCCTGTTCAGCTATTTAACCTATTAACTTGGTCTCATCATATTCTCATATTAGCTAATCTGGGGGAAAAAAATACAAAACTTGTAAGCTTTTGAACAATTGTATTTCTAATTAAGCTTGAGATTTCTTCTTTTAAAAATAATACTAATGCTGTAAAGAAAATCCACAAACAAAAAGAAGCATTTTTTCCTGCTAAGGGATTTCTTTCAGGGTGATTTCAAACATGACAACTGGAATGATGGATCCTCAAATTAAGGAAAGTGTGCGAAAGAAAAACCACATGTTGGTTAGAGCCATACATTAGTCTGATTGTGACTCAATTCTCAAACTAAAGAGAAAAAAATACAGTGCTTTTAGTCAGTATGTTGCATTTACTTTTTATCATGAGATTTACTGTTTGACTCATGTTTTATGTTCATCCTCCTTTGCAAAGGGGCTTCAAAACTGCCCCTTTCAATAGAAATTGAAGATCATGTGTTACTTTAATCTTCATTAGCTTCTACACTCCATACTATTCTCCTCTTACCTAATATCTTCTTAAATGTGTTCCCACAATGGGGCACCAGACTAAATCCATTTGGGGTCTTCAGACCATCCCTACAGATGCAGCATAGAGAAAACCAGAGACCAGACTTTGGAGTAGGCAGACATGAGTTCAAATCTGTGTGTGTGTGTGTGTGTGTGTGTGTGTGTGTGTGTGTGTGTGTGTGTACACACACACACACACACACATAAAATTAAATTGTACAGGGTGATATCACCTTGAATAAAATATGCAATAGGAGGTTGGTAAATGGGTAATTCGCTTAGGGCAAAAGTTATTTTCAAAAATACTATAGAAATTCCTTAAACCATCTATAGTTAAAATATGATTTTGCACTAAAACTGTACTGTTATTCAAGCAAACTAAAATTTAAGAGCCACTTTGCTAGACTACAGGAAAGAAGTTAAAGTAGATTTGTAGACATTGAAACTACTCTTCTTTTAAGATAATTTTAAGAATATGGGTGTAAAGGGAATGAGTAGATAATTCTGAAGTGTACCTGCTTGCCTGTAACTATACCATGTGTCAATACTTATTTTTTCTAAGAATCTAATTTTATGACATTGTAATTGTACAACACAGTAAGAATCACTGAAATTCACCGAGCTCTTAACCATGTGCTAGATACTGGTCTAATGGCTTTATATAAATGTTATTTAATATACCGTCAGTGCCATTATAAGCATTATAGATGAAACCAAGGCTTAGAAAATTAAGTAATCTGACTCCAGGACCTTCTCCACCACTACACTATATTGTTATCTCATTTTACCATGAACCTTACCATTACCATCTTTCCACATCTCAGTTGAGATTATATACATTTCTGTAGTTTATACTACTGTCCCATTGACTTTCAAGGTCTTCAGTATTTTTTACTTTCCTACTAGACTCCTACACTCAATAGGTCTCAATAGGTGTTCACCCTTCCCTTATAACCTGTTCCTTCTGTGTTCCCAACTTGAATACTTGCACCATCATCGATTCGAACACGTCAAGGATGAAATCTCAGTCATCCTTGATCATTTCATTATTACCCAGAAGGTGCCTTGCATTGGGGGACTGGGGGGAATGGTGGTGGTGGTTTAAATTCAACTTTGTATATCCTTCAGTACGTCTTATATCTTAATACCCATTATCACTCCTTTTGTTCATACTCTGATCATCTTACCTAAACAATTACAGCTTTCTTACTAATCTCCTCACCACTAGTGTTTTTTTGTCTAAAATGTTTCAAAAAAATGAATCTTATGTCACACAACCACTCAGAACCATCCTATTAGCTCCCTCCTGTCTCTAAGATATAAAATTCAAACTCTAAGGTTTGCATTCAAGGCTGAGAGCATGAACTGGCCTCCACCTAGGTAGTTCCACCATAGTGTATACACTGTATTCATGGCCATTACCTCAGGCTTTTTTATTTTTCAATGCTTCTTTCTTCGAGTATATTTTCCCTTTTGTCTAAAGTACCCTTCCCTTAGTATACAGCTGCTTCTCTTGGTAGTAAACCCCCATTCTTCCTTCTGGGACTGGTTCTAATTTTAATTCTTCAGAGACCAGCCACTGTCACCTATCCTGAACCAAGTCATTCATGGTTTTGGTTTCTTAAGGCATAATAGATATACTTTTCCTAAAGTATATCTATTTATTTATGTCTCTACCCCTGCCTCACCTCCCCCAAATTCTTCAAGGAGAAGAAGTGGTTCTTTTCCACTGTTCTCCCCCTCATTTAGCTGTGGCTGGCACATTAGACTCTGTTTGATGAAAGAAAAATTATGGTTACATAGGCACATATGATCCCAAAGTCCTCTTCTCATATTACATTTACTTTCCACTCTGAAAAATGCCCTTGTCACTAAAAAAGCATCTTTTTATACTCCAGCCTTTACTGTTGTGTTTACATCCAAGGTGCTATCCTTATTAATAGATACATAGCCATTAACTTTTTTTACGTTCAATATTAATAATTTGTTTTGACCAATTTTTCACTAATTGTAATAACTCAATCCAGAATATTTTAAAGTATTTCACTTAAATTTGTAAATATTTTTGTAGCAGAGTATAGTAGTAAGTATAGAAGTATATAGAAGTAATATATTTTCATGCTTGAACATATTTTAATATGTTCAAGCATAAAAATAAAATTGAACTAAAATTAAGAATAGAAATAGAGGACTAGGGAGAAAAAAAGATGTAAAATATGTGATTAAAAAATACATTTTTTAAAATTAATGGACGATGGCAGCTATCAAATTGCTATGGTATTTAGTTTATACTGGATATACTTTTAGGCAGACTGTTATTTTTAAACATGCTGGAAATTATATCCTTTATAACTTGAAACATAACCAATTTACATATCACTTTAGAAATGTGTAAAGGGGGTCCTAGTTTTTCTATCTAGTTTTTCAAAATCCTGGGGGTTGTGCAGGCATAAAATTTGAGGACCTCTGATATATACGTTCTCAAGGTTCAGAAGCATGCTTTGTGCTCTTGTCCAGTCCTACACTCATAACTTAGTTTTATTACTGAACTAAATCTCCCTAGAGATTTTTAACTTGTCCAAGTTGTATGATTAACTTGTGTTATCAACATGTGTATGACTGATTTATAGTAATCCTTCCTAGACTTATGCCTCTTTTAAGTCTCACTATGACAGCTTAATAAAATATTTCATGACAAAACTTGGGTTTCCCTCCAAATTCTTTTGGATTAATATTTGACACCTAGCTCAAGTGGCTATCACAGGTTTGCTTACTTTGTCATGACTTTGAAATGCACCTTCTATCGAAAACCATTATCTCTAGGAGAAATTACAAAGTAAAGAAACTATGGGGGTAAAGGAAGCAACAGATTATTTTCCAATTACCTAGACCAAGAGCTTCAAAAAATGATTAATGAACACTCATTCTCTCTCAGCAATAAAAGTTTGAGTTCTATTAGTGTAAGAACTTCATTCTGCAGTTTAATGTGTTTTCTCTTAAAATATGCCTTGACAATCTGTATCATTTTAAAATCTGGCACAGTATTCCATTGTATGGCTGTTCAATATTTGAATTTTTGACATATTGTTGAACATTTACATTTGTCTATTTATGAACATTTTGCTGTTCCATGATATGCTTTAATGAATATTCTTATATCTTTATTCATTTGTGCTTTCTGTCTTTAGGGCTCATTACTAGAAGTAGAATGTTTGCATCAGAAAATATGCATAGTTTTAGTAAATACTATAAAATATTAATAGCTACTATAAAATGTGCATCTAAAAGAGCTGCACCAACAAACCTATCCACTAACAAGAGTATCCATTTTCCTGTACCTTCCCTAACTATAGATACCATCAGGCTTTTGACTTTTTTTTGTAATTTTAAGACATAATATACACACCAAAATGCGACTACAATTTTTACCTTACTAATGAGGCCATGAGTTTCCTATTTAAATTGCAATACCCACCACCATCTCCAGCACTCCTAAATCCCCTTAAACTATTTTCTGCAGCACTTACTACCTTCTAGCTGTTTTTTTTCCCCCCACTTACTCTAGAGTGTATGCTCCAAAAAAGGCAAAGTTTTTTTGTCTGTTTTGTTCACTAATGAAGTGCCTGGCACATGGTAGACACATATTTATTGAACTGAATGATACAGCAGTTGTATGATAAAACATGTATTTTGGCCGTAGCTGGTATGTTGCTTCTTTGGCCCACCTGTCCCCAGTGTTACAAACCTTACCTTACCAATAAGAAAGTTTCCTTAGGAGGAGCCACAACTTTAGAGCAATAGTCCCCTAACTAGGGACTGGTGCTGTGAGAACCTAATGCCTGATGATGTGAGGTGGAGCTGAGGTGGTAATGCTAGCACTGGGCCGGGAGCAGCTGCAAATACAGATGAAGCTTCACTCGCTCGCCCACCTCTCACCTTATGCTGTGCGGCCTAGTTTCCTACAACAGGCCACAGACCAGTACTAGTCTGCTGCCTGGGATTGGGGACTCCTGCTAGACCATGTTACACCAGACAAAACACCAATGTTTGGCTAGTAGCAGGCCATCTGGAGAAAGAAATAAATACCCCTTTCTAGTCTAGACTACCTGGGCAGTTAATTATCAAGACAATATACCTTTGTCAGTGCAACCATCCAACCACCACCATGCTTATTTTAGCCCTTCCCTTCCTGTTTCTCTCCGGCCAGTTCCTGGGCGGGGGGATAGGAACAAGAACCAACCCTAGTAAAGCAGACACTCCACCCAGGCATGTGATGGCCCTAATCTTACCCACGCCAGGCCCAACCCACTCTTTACCAGGCCTTTGGCCCCCCACGCCCTTTCCAGTAACAATGGCAGCTTAGTAAAACAGAAAACTAAGGTTTGGTACAGCACCAAGTTTCGTTGTTTTCCTCAATCCAGATGCTGGATGTGAAAGAGGTATAGACCAGAGAAAGCGAAAGGATAGTGATTGAATTCTGGGCATAGCTAGTCTGTAAAACATCTAAGTGTATATTCACCCACAATTTTAGTACTTTGGTGATAAAAAAATGTGGTGATAAAAAAATGCTTAGCTACTGTGTATTTCCTTCACATTTATCAACATCTATAATGTATATCCTCTTTTTCAGTAGCATATGTCAGATTAGGCCCAAATAAGAGTCTAATGAATACTTTCATTGCGGTATCTTTAATGGAGAGACTTTCTGATATTATACTCAGGCTAACCAGGAATCTGCAATGTTATTAGCCTTAAACATAAATGGTGGGGAGGGGTGAAGAAATGATCACAAGGTACCACTGGCAGGCCTAAGTAACGAGAAGGAGAAAGTGGCAGATGGAGGTGTACATTCTAAGGAAATTGCTTATATTGCATTTATCTCAGATTCCAGTTAGTGATGGTTGCTTTATTCCTGGTTCATTCCCTTATTTTATCTTTTCTCCCAGACATAGCAGCTTAGGGATAAATTCTGATGACAAAGTTCTGGAAAGCTAATAGAGGTTCAGACCTTTACATGTTCTGAAAGGAATTTGAATAAGAGGAAGGGGCTTGGTGGAGGAAGAGTAGGAAGCTTTTATTAGGAATGTCATAGTAGTAGTGGAGAGGGAATAATAAAACTAGAAGCAGCTTCACTTGATTACAGCTCATTTGCAGTGGGTGTTAAAGGCAGGCACCAAGCCAGCATCACCACTTTATAAATAATAAATCTGTGGTGGTGGTGTTGTGAAAGACACACGGTAAGGTTACATCAGTATGGCGAAATATCACAAAATGGGTGGGACTGCCTGGAGAACATCTGTTTGGAAAGGGATCATGCTACAAATTACAGTCCAGACCACCTTAAATATATGACAGTGAGATGTAACAATGGGAACAAATGTCATCAGCCAGAGATGGCATATATGCTGGGACAGTAACAAAACACTTGTGAAGGTATTTGTTGGCACTTTAATATATAGTACCTCTGTTAAGGAAAATAGTAAACTGAAAGCATACCTCACTTCTGTTCAAGAGCCAATTTCACCTGTTTGTTACACTTCCTTACAACTTGCAGCTCTGCAGCCAGTAACTGATCCTTAGGGCGCTTTTGTCATTATAGCAAAAGGGTTAAAGTAGAAACCAGCTGTTAGCTATTGAGAGAAGTGAGAATGTTAGGAAATATTTACCTACCACCTCATCCTTTCCCTAACTATCTGCCTTACACCACCACCTCCCAAATGGTCATGTTATTTACGTCACCCACCATTCAGGGGAGATGCTATCAGTGTGAACCAAGGTGGCTGCCAATAAATGCCTTTGTTTTCTTCAGCTGATATCCACTAATTATCTTTGTCTGAAAAACAAGCCTACAATTTTTTGACAGGAGAGGGGAAGTTTTAGAATATGCAGCCTTCCATTTAATACCACCGATTAAAGTTGGTAAGATCTATGAACCCTCTCAACCTTGTTTCAAGGTAAAGACCTACATGAAATTTAGGGGAAAATAACACAGGGATATAGGTAGTCCATTTTTTTATGGGAATTGTGATTTTACTTAAATTAATGGAAATATCTAAAGCAAGCGCTTTGGAAATTCATTTGTGAATAACACTAATAATTGATTTTTTATTTGAAGGAAAAAACTATATCCAACAATTCAGATATGGCAGAAATGAAGTCCATGTTCCGAGAAGTTCTTCCAAAACAAGGTATTTAAACCTCAAATACTTAGATCATAGAATATTTTAGGTACCTAAAAAGTAATAGGCAGGCAGTGTCACATAGTAGGCTCAATAGCTAAAAATAGGAAACTATTTTCTGTTCTGTATCTCACACTTACTGTCCATTTCTACTATGCTTCTATCACAAGTAGGTTGGTAAAGGAGTGATCCATAGTTTTACCCGTAAAAGGATGACAAAAGCAGCATTGTTTCTTAAAACTAGAAATCCTGTTATATTCAAGAGTGCAGATTATATGAAATTTTCAGTGAAAAAGAGAGCACTGTAATTCACCTTAATTTTAAGTAAGGTCTGGAAGTGGGGAAAAAGAAACTCAAATCAAGCAACAGTAAGAAAAGCTAAGTTTGTTAAACATTCAGTAATTTGAATATTCATGTTAAATTAATACCATATTTTACTTTAGAAGTATATTTAGGTACTGTGTGTTTCTCTCAAAACTTTTTTCAAATTAATCATCTGACACAAAAAGTTATGTCTTGTGGTAGCTTAGAATAATAGGTAGAAAGTTCAAAACTTGTCTTTTTCATAACTTCCTAGTATTAAATGCTACTTTTATATTGAAGTAACGTTACAGGGGCTATGAGACCAATAGGTTTTCACTAACGGTGGATTAAGTTTTTAGACCTTCATTCTACCTGCAGATCCAAAACACCAAATTGGGTTATCTCAAACTAATTCTTATTTCTTTTTAAACTTAGGGCAGTTGTCTGTGGAAGATATAACCACAATGGTGCTGTGTAAACCCAAACTTTTACCCTTAAAATCTCTGACTCTGGAAAAACTGGAGAAAATGCAGCAAGCAGCACAGGATACAATTCGTCAACAAGAAATGGCAGAAAAGGAGAAGCAGCAAATAACTGAGTGATAACTTAGCACTTCTACAGAACACTCTACCTTATAACAATAGCAAGAAAATAATAATCTGTATGCTGAAAGTAGTATGTGTTAACAAAACTGATAGTATTTATGTAAACAGTATAAAAATACCCAACTAATGAAGTTTGTGAATTTAAACATTCTGGTTTGAAGATAATTTTAAAACTCTGACCCCACATTTTATGGGTTTTACCCAAGTTGTTTGAACTGCAAATTAAATTATTGTTCACCATTCCTATCAGTTTTATCGATAATATTCTTAAGTACAAATGACTAAATGTAACTTTGATATTCAGAGAATATTTACATGTTAATTAAAAACTGAGCCTTAAGATACATTCTAATCTTGCATTGTGGAATTGTAAAACTTTTTAAATGAATTTTGTCATATTTAAATCTTGCCTGACCAGCTAATCCCACCAGTAATGAGAGACTATATTAAAATAATTTTTTTTAAAAAAATGCTCACCTGAGCTTTTAATTATGCAGTTTTAAAGACTTAACGAATTACTGATTACCTTTATCATCCAGGTTATCAAACACAATTAAAACCCTAAAAAATGGAAAGTTATAATGGACTTAAAAGAGCCCAGGAGGTAAATATGAACATTCAATTTGTAGTTCTAATTCTAAAAGACTACCTAAACCTATAAGTATATTCCTAAGAATACCTTTGTAAATTTTGAATATAATTCTTGGTTAGTTTGCTGCAGTCAATGATAGACAAATTAACAAAGGCCTGAAGGCCTTGCTAAGTAATTAAGGATCTCCACAAAAGAGGTTAAAAATGTGATCATTCATTAGATAATTGTTATTGGTAGCTCCTATTTTCTCAGTAAGTGTAAAACTTTGAGTCTCTGAAGAATATTTTTTTATAACACAAACATTATTCCATAATAAAAAATGATGAAAGGTAGTATTAAGAAATTTCATTAAAACTATAAAAATCAAAAAGCAAATAAGCGTGCATGCATTTCCCAAGTATAATATTAAAAGAAATTATTATTGTACTTTTGATTTAAAAGTTTGTAAGGAACAAAGTTTTAAATTCACTAGGTTTAAATATGCTCCCTTACATGATTTAAATTTTGCTGTGTGAAATAGGTTTTTTAAAACCCTAAAAAGAAATGTACTCCCAATAAAGAATCAACACTGCTTCACATGTTTTATTTTGTCATACATTCTTCTAAAACCGGGTTCATTTTTCCAGTTTTGTAGAAAAATAGATGTTCCAGCCACCATTTACTTAACTGTCTAGTCTTTAAGACCAATCAATATGTTCCCTGGAAAGGTGAATAAGTCTCATGACTAACTCATTTTCTTAAAATTCTTTAAGACAAAGAAATATTTTTTTTTTACTCCCAAAGCACAGTATTTCAACAGCAGCAGCCAACGTGGGGTTTTAGCAGCTTAACTTGACCCCCTAAATAAAGCTTTGTATAAACCAGTGATTTTACTACAAAAACACTGTCCTTGAAAGAAAGGAGTGGCAGTCAGACATCAATGCAAAACTTGGAATGATTAGGTCATAAACATGGCACTTATAAAAGGTAGCTTATGAGAATATTCCACTTAAGAAGTGGTTACGTTTTCTGTCCCTACTTTATACCATCAAAAAAAAAAAAAAAAACTTACTTAAACAATTCCCCTTAAATGTAAGTCTATAAAATTTCAGAAATGCCTTGTACCCAAAACAAGTGCTTAAAAAAAAAAAAAAAGGAAAAAATCTGTGCTAACAACTCTTACAATTGGTATACATATTTTTATAACATCTAAGACTGCAAGAGTTCTTATATTCAGTAGCTCTCTGGTTTAAGACGACCTCCATCTCCTTCACTTACAAAACGTTTTCTGCCCCTGTAATGCAAAGAACATAAACATGAAACATATAAATTCTGACTTGTCAATTTAAAAGATTAAAAATATGGTATTTCCTAGCTTACTCATTGTTTTCAAGGATTTTATTGTTTAAAAAAAAAATCAGTATGCCTCTAAATCTTTTGAAGAAGACTTTCCCTGCTATATAATCCTAGAATATAGTCAGCATATCAAATGAACTGCTAATCTGAGTAGTTTTTTAGTTGAATAAAAGCTTACTGAAATAAGTTCACTGCCCAAATGAAGTCATATAAAAAAATTAAAATATAAATAGGGCAAACATTGGCTATTTAGAAATTTAAGATTTATTTTTACTATATTAATATTTGAAAGCTAAACAGGGAGTCAAATAGAAACAGCATAATTTGGAATTATGCAAACTAGAGATATGGAACCTATCAAAATATCCATATTTGAGTTGTTTTAAAAATTATTTTTCAGATGTAGAAAAGCTATAACTGAATATGAAAAAATAAATCAGAATCCAATTAATTCCAGTCTATTCCCCATTTTGAGATTCCAGCTATTTCAAACTCAAGCAGCCTTGCTCTGTACTGTAACCACACTAACGATATGTAGTAGCAACAGCCCAGGAGGATCAGTTGACCAGCAACCTAAAGCAGTAGGTAGAAAACAGCTTGGGCAGAATTGGCCCTTAATTCTCTGACCCTAGGCCAACACACATGAACATTTAAGACCACACACAAATGTGTACTGCACCCAAATAAGCAAAAAGAGAGAGTAGAAAGTTAAAGTTCTATGGGATACACAGAAAGTTTAGGTAACTCCTCAAATGGTACTTGAGAGTAAAGCAATAAAGATGACCTGTTAGACCTTTAAACAGAGGCTGAAAAACTTTTAAAAAGCCAGTGCTGAGGTGTTGACCACTTTTCACTTTGAGAACCAGCTATATTTTCATGAACATGAGGGTATAGACTATGATATTAGGAGACCAAGGTGGGGAACAAAGCAGTAAGTGGCAAGAAGTCTTGCCAAAACTGGCAGTTTTTACTGATGGAACATCAGTACCTAAAGGGTACCATCACCAATTAGAGATCTACATTTTCAAACATTTTTATCAATGCCATTAAACTGTATCTTCCACCATTCTTTTTCTTTTCTTAATGGCTCCTACCTTCTGGAGCAAAGGACACTACCAGGAAATATCCTTCTGAGATTTAACACAATGCACATGAATAGAAACACGCAAAGCTTAAGAAATCTTTTGATAAAAATTATAAAACTTAAAATGTACATACAAAAGAAGTTTAGCAATTACCAAACTTTTATACTGGTTACATTATAAGCTTCACTATAAGCTTTAACTACAACAAAAAATTTCATCATACTACTAAATACTTAGATCCTACTCTTGATCTTAGCCAAAAGGCCAAAGAGAGAGAGATCCTAGTAGCACAAATATAAAACCACCAAATAATCACACACACAAACACACTTTCTAGTGAGATAAGCTACAATTAGTCCCAATTCTCCATTCTATGAATAAGCAAAAGGAAGCAACACAGTAAAAGAATGAGGCTATATCTTTAAAGCCAGAAAAAGTCTGAATTTATCCTGGGCCTCAAGCATGTGTGACCTTAGAAAAGGTACATTACACCTACCTAAGACTCAATTTTCTCATCTTATTGGTGATAATATATAACATCTACACTGAAATAATATTTAAACTATTTCGCACTAGGCCTGGTACACAGAACTGCTGTGAACCAGGAAATTAGTTTCCTTCCAGTGGCTTCATGAGGTAGTCCAGCACAGATTTACAAGGGGGTAGGAAAAAACTCTGCCCTTGTTTCTCCATAACCTCAAAAAAGATGATTTTCACTCTTGAGTGCCTTCAGGGAAGATACCATTATTTTTCTGACTCAGCTGGAATAATAAAAATAAGCTTAGCCTTCCCAAGCATCCCAGGCAGTATTTTATGTTGAGAAAGTAATAAATAAGTACCTTGAAGGACAAAGATCTCTGAGTTGTCTGGAAATTATTCCAGCCTGAAAACATTCTTCTACAAATCGCTCAAGCACAGAGTATGAATGTGGGACATCCAGATTAATGTCAGGAATTTCATTATAAATTCTCTCATAACCCTGAAACAATGAAATTATACACAGAATTGTTAGCTCATATGCAATACATAATGCCATACAATTCATCATTGTCATCAAGCTTTATTAAGGCCAAATGTTTATATAAGACTGAAGACAGACCTGAACCTTGAAAAGTACAGCTAATAGGTACGTATGTTACAGAATGTTTTATTTAAAACTGTTCTCCCAAAATACCTTCAGGCAGACATAAGGCTTCCCCATATACTTCTCTATATACATTTACTACATTAAAAAAAAAATAAAATGCAACTAAGAACTCCACCAACACTTTAATAACAATGCATAAAATTTTAAATAGGAATAAATTAAAGTATAATTTGTTAAAATTCATGTTTCTAGATATAAAATAGAAATTATCATATCTTAGAAATAGAACTCTTGAAGAACACAAATCACATTTCTAAAATTATGTTAAAAAAAACACTGAAGTATTACTTTCCAAGAAATAGCTTCAAAAGGTTCAAACATAAAACACTGCCATTAAAAAGAAAACTATAGGCATGATACTACTAAATACATCTAGAAGAAAATTACATTAACAATTTATAATCTCTATTCAATCATTATATGCTTAAGGTATAAGCCTAAAAATTGTTCAAAATAATGTTATACTCACTCTTTTCATTTGGTCTAGAGTAATGGTAGATGATTTCCAAAGGGATTTAAATAAATCCAAAATCATCTTAAATGTACTCTCTCCAGTTGCCTCCAAAACCATTACAATGGCCTAAAATTTGAATGAATGAATTTTGGTCATTAATTCTTGAAACTGCTCCTAAAATAGTTATCAGATTCCTTTTCTCTAATATGTAACTATAGTCATAAAAATTTAAAACCTTTCTCCCTTAATGTTAATTTTTAAAAATAAAAAGATATACATTATTAAAGAAGCATTAAGTACTGTGGTACAAAAAGGAACACTTAATAATTCTCTTTGGAGTGTCAAAGTAATCTTACTTCATATACAAGCTCATGGTGAAAATGAGGTACTTCCAGTTCCTTAAGGCAATGTTCAGCTTCAGATATGTCTCCAGAGAGTAAATACTCTTTCAGCAGCATATCAATCTATTACATTTAAAAATGGAAATTTGTTAGAATTCCTGATTTTTTAAAAAAAACATGCGCTTTTCCTAAAGGATTTACTTACCCTTATCTCATTACATGAGATAAACAGCTATCTAAGAACAGACTTGACATGATACTATATAACAATTTTTTCATAACTAAAAAGTAAATCCCCAATTTTTAAATGGTTCATAATTACAAGGACAAAACAGCATTCACGTGCCTTAATCACTGAGATCTACGTGTAGACTTAAGACGTACAAGGCCTGAGTTGGGACCATAATTCAATGTTCCCTGTAAAACAAGGTCTCTTAAATACCACTAGAGGGCACTAACTGAAAGTCTCAAAATGAACTCTCACTTCCACCAGGATGACTTTAAAAGTACACTGGGATCTCCCAAAAAATGATATAACAAGGCTTTACTAGACAGGGTGAAGATTTCCATAAAGTTTCTCTTTTCTCTACAACTGAAAATTTGAAACCCATTATATAAAACATATATCAGTAATTCAACTCCTAGTTACAGCTCAAGAGGCAAGTCTTGTCTTTCTTGTCGAAATTTGTACAATATATCATCTATGGCTCCAGAGAAAAGAGGGAAAAGTTTTTCAGCACAAGAACTTCAATTAGGAATGTTCTTCCCTATATAGAGTTAAAACCACCTTTGCACCTAGTAGATGCTCTATGTTGAGTGACTGAATAAAATAACCTCGTGTATCTTCTACTTCATATTTCACACTTCTAGAATGTATTTCATAAAATGTAAAGTAAAATTTGATCAACAGAATATATCCTATTATGATTCAGAAAAGTAAATATTTAAAACATGTCATCTGAATAAAATTTTCACTTTGCAATTATAAATACATTAAATTCTATCAGTTTTTAAATTTTGTTATGTAACAAATATTTAAATCTTTCCCATTCATTTCTGAGAATTATAAATATGTGTATACATCTCTAAAAGTCCTCTTTGTCCAAATCATCCTTCCATATAAAAGTAAATGAATATCCAAATAATATCAACCCCAAACTCAAATACTGTTAGTTTTGTTTTGATTTTTATCCTGGCCATTTTTTTTTAGAGATTTATTGAAATATAAGACAATTAGCTGCTCATATTTACATTGTACAATTCAGTAAGTTTTTTCAATTACAGTTGGTATACAATATTAGTTTCAGCTGTACAGTATAGGGGTTAGACATCTACATAATTCACAGTGATCACCCTGATAAATCTAGTACTCCTCTGCCTCTAACATATTACAATACTGACTATATTCCTTCTGCTATGCTTTGTCTCCATGACTATTTTGTAACTATCCATTTTTACTTCTTAATCCCTTTGCCCTTTTCACCGACTCTCCCAACCACCTCTCATCTAGTAACTCTCAAAACATTCTCTGTATCTGAGTTTGTTTCTATTTTTGTTTAGCTTAGATTACACATGTATGTGAACTCATATGGCATGTCTTACTCCACTCAGCACAATACCATCTAGGTCTATCATACAATCCTTTTCCATCCCCTTTTAGTCTGTGTCTTTTAATCTGAAGTGAGTCTCTTATAGGCAGTATATGTAAAGTCTTGCTTTCTTATCCCTTCAGCCACCCTATTGATTGGAGCACTTCTTTTCCATTTGAAGTACTTGTCGATAAATATGTAGTTACTGACATTCTTTATTCATATTTTTGCTACAATTTTTTTCCTCTTAAAGAAATCTAACATTTCCTGTAATGTTGGCTTAGTGGTGATGAACTCTAGAGCTTTTTCTTACCTAAGAAACTCTTTATTTGTCCTTTGACTGTAAATGATAACTTTGCTGAAGAGTCTTGGTTGTAGATCCTGGGTTTTTATCACTTGGTATAGTTTATGCCAAACCCTTCTGTCCTGCAAAGTTTCTTTTGAGAAATCAGCTGCCAGTCTTATGGGAGCTCCCTCATAGGTAACTAACTGCTTTTCTCTTGCTGCTTTTAAGATTCTCTTTGTACTTAACTTTTGGTATTTTAATTATCATGTGTCTTGCCGTGGGCCTCTTTGAAGCCATCTTTTTTTGGACTCTCTGACAGAGCTTCCTGGAGTTGTATGTCTATTTCTTTCATCAGATTAGAGAAGTTTTCCATCATTATTTCTTCAAATAGGTTTTCAACTTCTTGCTCTCTTCTCCTTCTGGTACCCCTATGACGTGAATGTTGTTAGTCTGACAGTGTCCCATAGTCTCCTTAAATTAACTTCATTTTTTTGGATTCTTTATTGCTGCTGTTCTGACTGGCTGTCCTCCGCTACCCCATCATCTATATCGGTGATTCGAACTTCTGCTTCATCCACTCTCTTGATTCCCTCAAATGTACTCTTCATCTCAGATACCATATTCTGCATTTCTGACTGGTTCACTTTTATAATTTCCATCTCCATTTTTATGGGTTTTTAAAAATTCTTTGTTAAAGTTCTGAGTTCATCTACTCTTCCCCTAAGTTCACTAAGCATCTTTACAACCAGTGTTTTGAATTCTGCATCTGTTCGACTGCTTGATTCCATTATTCCTAGAGCTCTGTTCTGTTCCTCCATGTAGGACATGCTTCTTTGTCTCCCCATTCTGGCTGCCTTTCTGCGTCTGTTTCTATGTACTAAGCAAAGCTCCTAAGTCTCCTGGTCTCATTACCAAGGTGTTCCATGATAGGTGTCCAGTGGCACAGCCCTGAAGAGGGGTCCAGCTGGAGGTCAAGTTTAATCCCAGCCTGTGCTCCTCCGGGTCCACCTAATCATAGTCAGCAAGCAATCCCCAGATGGCTGATACCTATACTGTGCTTACAGCTGACTCAAGAGGTCACGCCAGAAACCAAAGCTGGGTACCAGCAATGTGAGACTTGGAGCTGCTAAGCAAGGGGCACAGGACACACTGAGGACACCAGTGGATGTGGCTTGGGTAGGGCTGCATGTTGGAAGGGATGGAGTTTCAGGGAATCCACTGGGTGGAGACATCTCTGTTATCCAGTTTGATGACATCTCAGCTATGACGGGCACCTGTGACCACATACTGAGAGTAGGGAAGACCTAACAGAGGAACAATGGATGCTGCCAGTATTCTGCCTGGGAGAAAGCCTCACCTCTAACCCTTACCCCAAAGCCTGACAAATCAATTTCTCCCATATGTCCCTGGTACTCTCCCGGAGCAGCCAATCCAGCACTGAGTGTGCAAATCCATCACTGCAAAAATCTGCTTGCAGCCTGGGTTCTTTTAAAAGAAATGTCTGCACCTGCTGGCTGCACCTACCATAGCTTCCGTGTCACTCAGCTACGTGAGACAGGGCAGCCTCGCATCTCTTAGCCCTCTTACTGTTACAGGGTGATTTCTTATTTCTCTCCCTAAGTTGTAGTGCCTCTGTTCATCCAGACCCCAGGCAACTCTGCTTACTGTTTGCTCTGTGGTTTACACCACAATTCTGGTGTGGTCATAAGAGGCGATGTACAAAGCCACTACCTTCTACACCATCTTGCCAGGTCCCCATCTTGACCATTTTTTGCTGATAATTTACATAACATAAAATAGTTTGGCAGTTTCTCAAAACAGTAATTTGGAGGAGTACAGATGCTCTTTGACTTATTATAGGGTTACATTCCAATAAATCCACCATCAATTAAAAATGTCCTAAGTCAAAAATGCATTTAATACACCTAACCTATAGGCATCATAGTTTAGCTAAGCCTACCCTAAATGTGCTCCGAACTTACATTATCTTAGTTAGACAAAATCATCTGACTGCCACTGCCCAGCATCATGAAAAATTATATCATGTCACATATATCACTAGCTCAAGAAAAGATAAAAATTCAAAATTCAAAGTACCATTTCTACTGAATGCACACAGCTTTTGCATCATCATAAATTTAAAAAATCATTAAGTTAAACCATTGTAAAATTATTCAATTTTCCATTTACAGCTGTAAAACTGAACTTAATTTCTGTCCACAAAAATACCAGCTGGGAGGAATACATGTAAATTAAGTTAAAAGATAATACCCAATAGCTACCTCTTTAACAAGGCGATTAACCGACTGCTGCCCACCTCCAGAGCCCCACACGCTGTCTTTGCGCTTTCCACCTTTAGACATACTTAGGAGCACAGTAGCCTTGTCCAGAGCAGCTCTACAAAAAAATTAATAGATAAATGTAATTTTGACACTTGGACATGCTTCAGGTTGACCAAATTATGAATAAAATTGGGAAAAACATATGCACAAAAAGCTTTCACATTAACATAAAGGCAATCTAAAATTCACAATTCTTAATAAACTATTTCAAAATAAAAGTTGGCAAAAAAAGTTGCTTCTCGTGTTAAATATTCTCATACTCCATTATTTCCATTCCTCAGTCAATAAAAACCTAATGTTATTAAAATTAAGTGGTCTACACTGAGAAGAAACATTTCACATAAAGATTCTTAGATCCATGCCTTCCTACCAAGGTGACCATTCCGCTATGACCTGAAGTGGTCCTAGAAAATTAAGTTAACATCTACACCTCAGAAAACCTTAGACATGGCTAAGTCCAATTCTAAATTTCTAGAAGTTATAAAAAATCATATAGCATAACTCCCAAATATCACATTTGGTTTATAATTAATTATGCCAAAGAACAAGCATGAAAAACATTATTTCTTAATATTTATATAACAGATAAATATAAAATTGAAAACGGGGCTGGCTCCTTTGTTAATAATTATTCATCTTATTAGAACATTAAATAATTACAGAATGCTAAAACCTGAAGGGACCTTAAAAAACACTCAGAAGTCCAATCCTTTCATTTCATAAATAAGAAAACTGAGGCCCAGAATAGAGTGGCTTGACATGAAAATAGAAAACCCCAGAACTTCTGCATCACAGTACTGTCTTCTTCCTATTATGTCATGCCAATAATCTCTTAATTTTAACAATATATACAGGAGAATATACACAGATAACAAACAGATGTCTATTATGTCTGATGAGTGTCATTTCAACAGAATCCCATAGAATTTTCCATTATTTTGAAATTCAGATGAGGAAATTTACTTACCTGGCCTGTACACAATCTACAGTTCCTTTGTAACTATCAATATAGGTATTACATAAAATTCCATCTCCAACAGCTCTAGCAATAAATTGGCCCACCAACTATAATAAGAAAAAAAAACTATATATAAAAATCTAACATAAATCTTTATAGGGCACAATGTCTAAATACATAAATGATTAAGACAGGCTTAGCTACACAGTCAATACCTAAGACATTTTGGAATACTCAAAAAATATCTATTTAGCACCTATTAGTTATACTTGGCATACACTCCCACATCTTAACCTTCAAGTTACGTGCCATCAGAGAGCGAGCCACATCTGCTTTGCTCACTACTGAATGAATCCTCAACACCTTGCACACTGCCTAAAACAGAGTACTTGATCAAAAATACCTGTTCAGTCAATGACAGTGTCAAGAGAAA